>JAXGGA010004197.1:0-91495 GCA_038373865.1 Uloborus plumipes | reverse complement strand
CAATTAATTTAATTATAAAACATATTAGTTATTATGTCCACGATTTGTGCCTAAATTTATAGGTACTCTCGTAACTAATTATGTTCCAATAGTTTTGCAGTTATTAGGCAACAAAGAGCAAAAAACAGTCACCTGGCACAGTTCCCTGCCGAGTTATACTAGGCGGGGGACTCACCCCCTATCATGATTTATCAGAAAAACACAAACTTCAATTGGCCCTCTTTCAAACCAAAGTAATAGATTCATTTTCTGATCAATAGTATTATAATTATACGAACATTTCAAAAAACAGTGCCCGGACAGATTTCGTGTGAAAAATGACGAGTTTACAGAGAATCGCCCATATTTTAAGCATATATCTGTAGAATTCAATTGTAAAAAGTTTAAAATGAAGGGCCTTTTTGAGGCGCTGTAATCTTTTTGCGTATTCAAAAAAATCTTATTTTATTGTAAAACAAAAACGGTGGTGGTAGAGGAAGAAAAAATAAAATTATGTTGCACTAAAATACAAACACAACGTTTGAACTCCCATGACGCATGCAGGAGCAAACCAATCGACAGGATTCCACTTTTGATATAAATGTAAGTAAATGACTTTGATTTATTGATGGAATGGACTTGGTCTTCTTCAATAATGTTTGAAGAAGCAGTAGTGCAATGCACTTGCTTTGACTCTGGAAACGTGCTGCACTAAGTGCAAAAATTGGATTAATGGTCAACGGTAAGATGTAAATTATTCATCAGACTTACAACCATGAGAATAATCCAGTTTTGATCGAGTTCAAATACATTGTTTAGTGCAAAATGGAATGTACATTTTGGTCCATTATGTGATATGGGTCATTTTCAAAATTTGCTTACATTTGCTGTCCGGAGGTTAAAAAGACGATTTTGAAGCATAATTTATGTTTTAAATTCAATGCGAACAATTATTTTCTGCAAGAAATACCCCCAAAAAATTCTATCACTCAAAAAATTATTTAAATTTATTTATTTATTTTTATATGTGTCTTTAAAAATGAGAATCAAGGCTAAAACGCTTGTCCATTTCGAATTTTCGCAAGTTCAACTACTTTTTTTATGTACTTAATTGTATAAAAAAGTATATACAACAAATTATTTTTATATATTGACTATTAGTAAATGATATTCATAATAAATATTGACAATAGTAATTTTTTTTCATTAAGAAATGTATGAATATATTGTGTTCGGCAGTTCTTGTCAAGTCCGTTACCCTAAGATTATCTTAGCTAAAAAGGTATTTATTGCAGTCAAAAGATGGTAACACGTATTCAGTTAACTTAACAAACTAGTGAAGTAACTATTTCGTACCATTTTGTTTTCCTGAGTTGAGAGGTATTGCTGTGGTGTTTCGCACAAGATTTCTTTCAGGTGCGTATTTTTATTCTTTGTCAAGTCTGTTACCAAAGATTTCAGTATTAATTTTTACTTTATCTGAACTTTTACCTCGAAATATTGTTTATTATACAACTTTAAGAAAAGGCATATGGTTGTTCAATTTTCAAATTCGACAACCTAGCCATAATTTGACATTTTAGTTGAAATGTCAAGTCCGTTACTGGTCAAATCCGTTACCAAATGTCAAATCCGTTACCATGCAGTTTTTGATCAAAATTTTAATAATCACAAACATCGTTTTAAGCTTCAGGGACCCCAATAATTTCAAATGAACTTGGTTCTAGGCGCTATGATATAGTTTAAAAGTGAGATTTCATATTGATTTTGTATGGTAATGGACGACAATTTGTCTTGCAATTTAAAGTTTTACGACAGCATTTTAATACTTAATTATGCAATAAAGTGTACAATCAATTACTTTTTCACACACCTAAAATATGTGATAAAACATCTGATAGTGATTCTAAAAGAAAATAGCAAGTTAAAAAAATTACTTAAAAATTCTGAAATGTAAGCATATGTTGAAAATGACCTATATACTCTATACAGCTAAAAGTAAATTTTCAGAGACATAGTTACGAGATTTTTAGAGATTAATTTTATAAGTGACTAGCTGACCCGGCCACGCGTTGCTGTGGCTAAGGTATGGGTTAAACTATAATGTTTCAATAGAAACGAAAAACTTTATTACCGTTGTAGAGATCAACTTTATATAAATATGAATGCAAAGAGGTACGTTTAGAAAATACAATTCTGAGCAAAATCACTCTAGATTTTAATATTATACAGGTAAAAGTTCGCAAATTACGGTAAAACCTTTTTTTTTATTACAATACAATTGAAATACAAAATCACAAAAAATGAAAATTGTATAACTTAAAAACCCGAAAAGGTACAATATTTACGAAACAGTCGAATTTTGAATCGCAAACTATGAGGTGTATATTTATGTTACAAAGTAATATGACTGTAAAAATCGTGTGTATAAAATAATTTTAATCTTCGGACCTAAATAAAAGACATTAAAAAAAAGTTTTACTGTTATTTGCGAATTTTACCTGTGAAGAAGAAGTGTGATTAAGAATTGAAAATTAGAGTGATTTAGTTAAAAATTTTATATACTGAGCGAACTACCGTACTACCTACGGTTATAAATGTGCAAATTGTCGTCCAAGAATTCATTTGTATTTACTAAGGGAAAAAATAAAAAAAATAAAAAATAAGCTATAATAGTAATAATTTAAAAACTTATGAATGCAGAGAGGTACGTTTAGAAAGTACAATTCTGAGCAAAATCACTCTAAATTTTAATATTATGCAGGTAAAAGTTCACAAATTACAGTAAAATCTTTTTTTATTGCAATACAATTGAAATACATTCAATTCATTTGAAGCAATCATTTCTTCAATAATTTATCAAATTTCGTCATTGTCATTTTAAAGACTTTTTACCGGCGCCTTTTGGCGAAAAGTAAAGAGGCAGTTCACATTTAGGTTGTCTGGTAGAAAACCCGATTATTTACTGTTATATATATATATTTATTTATTGTTCCTTTTAATAATCCTTGCATTAATGTATTGCAAAACATGCAAAAACTAGCTGTCGTGGCCGTCACAAAACTTTCGAAGTAAAAATATGAATATTGTAAAACTTAAAAACCCGAAAAGGTACGATATTTACGAAACAGTCGAAATTTTAAATCGCAAACTATGAGATGCATATTTATGTTAGAAAGCAATGTGACGGTAAAAATTGTGTGTATAGAAATAATTTTAATCTTCGCACCATAAAACAGTATTTTCCCTCCTAAGAATTTTTTTTGAATAGTAAATACCAAATGTATTGTTGAACGATAATTTGCAAATTTATTTGCTGCTGATGGATACGCTTAGCAAATACAATTCTGAACTAAATCACTAAAAGTTTAAATATTACATAGGTAAAAGATCACATGATGCAGTGAGCCTTTCTTTGTCTAAATGCACCTGACATAAAAATCACTAAACATTATGAATATTTTATAACTCAAAGCTCGAAAAAGGTATGATATTTTTCACTAAAATAATTTTCCTAAAAAAATATTTGTACCTAAACATGAGTGAAAAATATTTTTAAAACATACAAAATAGCATATGTTAAGTATCTAAACTGCTTTAATAAATTGAATTAAGTAAAGGAGAAGTAAGCAAATAATACTTTTCCGAATATTGATTTAATAATACTTACACGCACAATTTACACTGAAGTGACAAAAGTCATGGGATACCTCTTAATATCGTGTCGGCCCTCCTTTTGCCCGGCGAAGTGCAACAACTCGACGTGGCATGGACTCAACAAGTCGTTGGAAGTCTTCTGCAGGAATATTGAGCCATGCTGTCTCGATAGACGTCCATAATTGTGAAAGCGTTGATGGGGCAGGATTTTGGGCACGAACAGACCTCTCGATGGTGTCCCATAAATGCTCAATGGGATTCATGTCGGGCGATCTAGGTGGCCAAATCATTCGTTGGAATTGTCCAGAATTTTCTTCAAACCAATTGCGAACAGTTGTGGCCCGGTGACATGGCGCATTGTCATCCATAAAAATCCCATCGTTGTTTGGGTACATGAAGTCCATGAATGGCTGCAAGTGATCTCCAAGTAGCTGCACATAAGCATTTCCAGTCAATGTTCGGTCCAGTCGCACTAGAGGACCAAGTCCATGCCATGAAAAAACAGCCCACACCATTACGGAGCCACCACCAGCTTGAACAGTGCCTTGCTGACAGTTTGGGTCCATGGCTTCGTGGGGTCTGCGCCACACTCGAACCCTACCATCGGCTCTTACCAGCTGAAATCGTGACTCATCGGACCAGGCCACGGTTTTCCATTCATCTAGGGACCAACCGATATGCTCACGTGCCCACGAGAGTCGCTGCAAGCGATGTCGTTCTGTCAGTAAAGGCACTCGAGTCGGTCTTCTGCTGGAATAGCCCAAGAAATCCAAATTTCTCCGCACAGTTCTAGCAGACACGTCCATTGTACGTCCCACATTGATTTCTACGGTGATTTGACGCAGTGTTGCTTGTCTGTTAGAATTTACGACTCTTTGCAGACGTCGCCGGTCTCGATCTTTAAGTGCAGGCGGTCGACCACTGCGCTGTCCATGGTGGGATGTTATGCCTGAAATTTCATACTCTCGGCACACTCTTGACACAGTGGATCTGGGAATGTTGAATTCTCTAACGATTTCCGAAATGGCATGACCCATGCGTCTAGCTCCAACTAACATTCCGCGTTCAAAGTCTGTTAATTCACGTCGTGCGGTCATCATCACGTTAAAACCTCTTCACATGAATAACTTGAACAGAAATGAAAGCTCTGTAAAAGCACTGCGCATTTATACCTGTTCTATGCGATGCTACTGCCATCTGAAAATTTGCATATTGCTATCCCATGACTTTTGTCACTTCAGTGTAAATTAAGAGAATCGGGACGAATATGCCAGAAACCGATTCGGCATCCTTGATCTTTACCACTATTGCTTTTTGCTTCCGAAGCAACTGACAACCCAGCAGCAAATTTTATCTTATAGAAGCCAAGAATACAGAAAAGCTAGTAGCTAAATAGATAATTTGCAATAAAAAATATATTGCTGTCTTAAATTGAGATAAAAACTATCCTATCATTTAAGTTGGACCAAACTGAAACTGCGTGCAAAATTTCGTTAAAATCGGTTCAGTGGCTGAGGAGTCCATTGGCCACAAACACAGGGACGCGTAATTTTTATATATTAAGATAAGCGCTAGCGCATTCTCAATGTCTCAGAAGAGCAGTGTTGGGCAAGAACTAAAAAAATCAACTAAATTTTTAATCGATTGATTAGTTGACTAAAGTAATCTGACTCGCATTTAGTTCAGATTACTTAAAATTTGAACTATTTAATTTGCCGACGATTAACGTTAGTTCAAACTAACTTCGTTAGTTGGTGAAAAAAACTAATTTAGTTCAGATTGATTTAATCAAGACTAAATTAGTCAGATTAATTTTAGTCAGACTAAAAGTAATTGCACTAAATTCAATTTGATTAAAACTAATAAAATTGATTTCAGTCTGAGTAATTTATTTACGATTAAATTCGATATGGGTATTTAAAGTATGTTCTTGTAAACAGGGGTAGAAACGAGTTAACACGAGTATACTCGTGTGGTGGATAATAGTTGTATTTCTGCGCTTATATACAAACATTTACGTCATATAAGAGTAAGTATGGGTATGCACGAGTATATGCGTGTAAACTCGAGTATATACGAGTTAACACGAGTGTACTCGTGTGTTAGGGATAATTTGTATTTCTGCGCTTGTACATACACATTTACACACAGATACGTGTGAATTCGGGTTTTTACGAGTTAATTCGGGTATATACGTGCGAACCCGAGTATACTCGTGTGGGGACATATTTGTATTTCTGAGCTTATATACATGCATTTACGGGTACACACGAGTTAATACGAGTATATAAGAGCATATATATGCAAACACGAGTATATACGTACTATTCCGAGTATACTCGTGTATAGGATTATATTTGTATTTATGCGCTTATATACGAACATTTACGGGTATACACGAGTTACTACGAGTATATGAGAGCATATTTATGCAAACACGAGTATATACGTACTATCCCGAGTATACTCGTGTATAGGGTTATATTTGTATTTATGCGCTTATATACACACATTTACGGGTACACACGAGTTAATACGAGTATATGAGAGCATATTTATGCAAACACGAGTATATACGTACTATCCCGAGTATACTCGTGTATAGGGTTGTATTTGTATTTATTCGCTTATATACATCATTTACAGGTACACACGAGTTAATACGAGTATATGAGAGCATATATATGCAAACACGAGTATATACGTACTATCCCGAGTATACTCGTGTATAGGGTTATATTTGTATTTATTCGCTTGTATACATCATTTACAGGTACACACGAGTTAATACGAGTATATGAGAGCATATATATGCAAACACGAGTATATACGTACTATCCCGAGTATACTCGTGTATAGGGTTATATTTGTATTTATTCGCTTATATACATCATTTACAGGTACACACGAGTTAATACGAGTATATGAGAGCAAAAATATGCAAACACGAGTATATACGTACTATCCCGAGTATACTCGTGTATAGGGTTATATTTGTATTTATGCGCTTATATACGAACATTTACGGGTACACGCGAGTTACTACGAGTATATGAGAGCATATTTATGCAAACACGAGTATATACCTACTATCCCGAGTATACTCGTGTATAGGGATTATATTTGTATTTATGCGCTTATATACATCCATTTACGGGTACACACGAGTTAATACGAGTATATAAGAGCATATTTGTGCAAACACGAGTATATACGTACTATCCCGAGTTTACTCTTGTATATAGGGATTATATTTGTATTTATGCGCTTATATACATACATTTACGGGTACACACGAGTTAATACGAGTATATGAGAGCATATTTATGCAAACACGAGTATATACGTACTATCCCGAGTATACTCGTGTTAACTCGTATATACTCCTGTTTACTAGTATATACTAGTGTATGCTACTAGTATATACTAGTGTATGCTCCTGTTTACTAGTATATACTAGTATATTTACTCGTATGTGCTCATTTCTGTTTGTATACAAGAGCAGAAATACAAACATGCCCCTACACACGAGTATACTCGGGTTCACACGTATATTTT
This sequence comes from Uloborus plumipes, assembly GCA_038373865.1. Taxonomy (NCBI): domain Eukaryota; kingdom Metazoa; phylum Arthropoda; class Arachnida; order Araneae; family Uloboridae; genus Uloborus; species Uloborus plumipes. Next base: position 84,301 of record JAXGGA010004197.1, on the reverse strand, counting down.
CATGTTTACTCGTAAATACCCGAATTTACTCGTATATGCATAAAAATGTATGTATATAAGCGCATAAATACAAATATAACCCTATACCCGAGTATACACGGGATAGAACGTATATACTCGAGTTTGCATACATATGCTCTTATATACTCGTATTAACTCGTGTATACACGTAAATATATGTATATGATTACATAAATATACGAATATTACCCTATACACGAGTATAATCGGGATAGTACGTATATACTCGTGTTTGCATGTATTTGCTCTTATATACTCGTATTAACTCGTGTATACACTTAAATATGTGTATATGAGCGCATAAATACGAATATAACCCTATACACGAGTATACTCGGGATAGTACGCATATACTCGTGTTTGCATATATACGCTCTTATATACTCGTATTAACATGTGCGTAGACGTAAATATATGTATTTAAGCTCATAAATACGAATATAAAACCTTTTCACGAGTATACTCGGGATAGTACGTATATACTCGTGTGTGCATATATATGCTCTTATATACTCGTATTAACTTGTGTATACACGTAAATATGTGTATATGAGCGCATAAATACGATTATAACCCAAAACACGAATATACTCGGGATAATACGCATATACTCATGTTTGCATATATATGCTCTTATATACGCGTATTAACTCGTGTATACCCGTAAATGTGTGTATATAATGACATAAATACAAATATAACCATATACACGAGTATACTCGGGTTAGTACGTATATACTTGTGTTTGCATATATATGCTCTTGTATACTCGTATTAACTCGTGTATTCCCGTAAATATGTGTATATAGTCGCATAAATACAAATGTAACCCTATACACGAGTATATTTGGGGTAGTACGTGTATACTCGTGTTTGCATATAAAAAGCTCTTATATACTCGTATTCACTCGTGTTTCCACGTAAATACATGTAATTTCTCGTGTACGCGTGTATATGTATGCAAAAGTACATGTACTATATCTCAGTATCAGTTTAAAATCAATCTAGATTTACATAAATCTGAATTTTAATTTTAGTCTAATTTTAGTCCATTGAAATTCAATCTGATTATATTAGTCACGACTAAATCAATCTGATTACTTTAGTTTCGACTAAATCAATTTGATTAATTTAATCTGAACTAAATTAAACTGCACTAAATTAATCATTTTCACAGACTGACTAAGTTAGTTTGAACTAACTTTAATCATCGTCTGCGAATTGAATTCAATCACATTAAATTAATCTAAATTAAAAAGTGCAATGATTACTTTAGTCTATTGAGACTTTAGTTGATTAATGCCCAACACTGCAGAAGAGCACATAAGATTTACTTTCTAAATTTAATATTTTAATTTTACTTAATAGTGTTATTATACATATTATTTTTTAAAGGTGTTTTTGTGTGACAAAGCAATCATTTCTTCAAGAATTTATCAAATTTCAAGTCATTGTCATTTTAAAGATTTTTTTCCGGCGCCTTTTGGCGAAAAGTAAAGAGGCAGTTCACATTTCGGTTGTCTGGTAGAAAACCCGATTATTTACTGTTATATATATATATATATATATATATATATATATATATATATATATATATATATATATATTATATATATATATATATATATATATATATATATATATATATATATATATATTTGTTGTTCCTTTAATAAGCCTTGCTTTAATGTATTGCAAAACATGAAAAAACTAGCTGTCGTGGCCGTCACGAAACTTTCTTCTATATCTATCTTATGAATTTCGGTTACAAAATAAAATACGTGCTCGCCCGAATAATTGGAGACAGCTCCAATTTCCCAATTATCGTAATAACCCTGCAAATGCAGAATCAATGAGTGAAATTGGAAATCATTGCAAAAGCCTTGTTTAAATTAAGTGCAAACATTTTATTTGTTAGTAAAAAGAAAGTGGCAACAGTTAAAAATTTCAAATCATTGAAAGTTTTCAGATGTTTTGATAATTAAATAACCTGAAAGCGATTTTTTAATGAATTAATTTTTCGCATTGTTGACAAAGCGCAAAAATCACCCCACCCTCCCCCTAGGGAGATTGGTGCCAAAATTTAATCGATGCTTGCTTCCATATTGGGTTAGTGTTATTCCAAATTTCATTCAAATCGCAGCAATTTTTCTCGAGATACAGCAGGTGCAATGACAAAATAAGCACTTTTGATTGCTCCACCTCCCTTTGAGATATTGACACACAAATTCAATCAGCACCTGTACTCAATAGGGTCTACCTATGGACCAATTTTTGTTCGATTCCGCCGTTTTTTTTCCTGAGATATAGCAATCACCCCCGAACAGAACACGCGCGATTGCTCCACCCCTCTTTTCTAGATATTGACACACAAATTGAATCAGCGCCTGTACTCAATAGGGTCTACCTATGGACCAATTTTCGTTTGATTCCGCCGGTTACTTCCTGAGATATAGCTATCACCCCCGTGGAGAACACGTGCGATTGCTCCCCCCCCCCTTGGAGGAATTCACTAAAAAAAGTCAGGTGCACCAGTTCACATGGTGGTACATATGTGCAAAAAATTTTGTTTGATTTCATGTAGTAGTTTTTGCTCTAGCGCGGCCACAAAAAATAGTCACACACATACAGACTCACACACACACAGACACATACAGACATTTTCCGAAAATGATCGAAATGGACTCAGCGCACCTCAAAACGTGCAAATCCGTCAAAATTCGTCATTCGAAAACTTTCACGAATCCAATACTTTATTCTATATATTAGATATAGAAGAAAGTAAAAAGGGGTTTTCTTCCTTTTCTACTTTTTTAAATCCAGTTTGGCATCGGTAAAAAAGTCTAGTCATAGTTTTATCAGACAAACGCCTTTTAGCTGTTAATAGGATTGTGTGCAAGGAGCTTAGAGAATCCTCGCGAGAGTTAAGTGGAGCTGTCATAAAAACCGCGGTTTAGTACAATCGTTAAAGAAACGTGAGAAGAATAAAGTATAACAATATTAACTGCTCCAAGAACAACTCTTTGCTTTGCTCTTTAAAGCCCAAATGCTGCTAGGATTGAAAAAAAAAAAGAAAAACTCTCGACCCAATTGATTATTTTCACCACTACACTGCACAAATAAACTGCTGTTTTTACAGTATAATATTCGCAGCAGAGGTTCCAGTTTAAAACTAAAAATTACAGTAATAGACTGTTGAATTAGCAATTTTATATTTTATCACTGGAAAGTTAGCAATGTTACAGTTTATCACCGGAAAATTAGCAATTTTAGTTTATTACTGTTTTGATTTTATGGTTTTAAACTGGAATCTCGTCTGAAAATATTATACTGCAAACACAAGTTTATTTTTTGTAGCGTATATGAGCTAATACTTAGAAAAGTGCTAATTTGAGTCCCAAGTGAATTTTCACTAGTATTTCAATAACTAGTTAAAAAAATAATTTTCCCCAGAAAGAAGACAAGGTTTTGCTTTCTTTTCATCTAATAACATCAGAAACAAAAATTTTCTTCAAAAAATATTTTTTATACATCAAAAATCAGATCGGTAACGTGTCCCCAGTAGCAAAGCTTAGCATGCAAACAGGTCATGCGCACTTTCTAACTTCCCCAAAAAACGCACTTGCACAAAAACGATTCTATTTTTGTCCCTTTGTTGATATTTTACTTCAGTTTTGTTTTAATCGATTTCTGATTTTCTAGCCGATGCAAAATAAGCGTGTCCGTCAGTTCGGCCGTTAGAGCGGTAACAATGACTTCCGATCTGTATTTAGGCTCCCAAATCATTTCCTGCACCGATACCACGTTATACTGAGTACCTGGTTTATCGCATCCTAATTAAAAAATTTGCATTTCTGTATATAAAATTGCAGGTAAGATTTTTTAAAGTGATTTTATAAAATGTGTGTCATTTAAGTCATCAGATCGGTAACACGCGCTTAAATGCGCAGTTTTATTATTTTAAAAGTTATTTTATATATAAGTGTAGTCCTTTATTACAAGTAAAAAAACCACGTGTTTGATTTTGGTTTAGCGCGATCGACTCGAAAATAAAATAAAAAAAACTTTGTCGGTTTGTCAGATCGGTAAAAGTCAGAGCGGTAACATTGAAAAACAGCGAGTATGTTACCGAACTAACTATCACGTTTCAGAATTATTAAAAAGCAAAAAACATAGGTTTTAGCCATATATATTGAATATTTTTGTTCTTAAAAAATGAAAAGCTATGAGTTTTAGTACAATTGCTTCGTTTGTGGTTTGTATGACCTAACAATAGAAGTTAGTAAAATAAGAAAAATTGACACTGCAGAAATTAAGTTAATTAATAATTATTATTTTATTTATTTATTTTTTTGGTGCTTCAATTTCTCATAACCTTGCTAAATAACTAGATAATAACTAGCAGGCTAAATTTGAATTTCTGATCAAGAAATTAAATTTCCAGCAGCTAATTAAAGAAAAGCAAGCACCAGAGTTGTGTGTTGAAAAAGTTGAAGTTGTAAGTTGTGTGTTGTTTCAAAACAAAAGAAATGTTTTATTAGCTTGTAGTTGGTAATCTTATAATTTATTTTTTCTAAAAACCTTTTCGCTCATTTTTATTTGCAAAAAATGCTTTTTTATAATGAAATTTGACTTTTTAGCTAGTATATATATTTTAATATAATTATCTTAATTCTATGTTAAAAATGTAAGGAAATGATATCATTTTTAGAGATGTTAATGAAGACTGAAAGCATAAATTTAGATATGTAGCTCAGATTAACATCAGATCTGTAACACTCATCAGATATGTACCGACTTAAAAGTGAGTAATCTAAGGAGGGGGTAAATAACTTCCTTGACCTCCCCCCTTTTATTTTCTTGCATTTAAACCCAATTTAGACTTAGAATCCAATATTAATTTTTTCTGCAAAAAAATTTTTTTATCACGTAACTCCAACTTCAAATGGGCACTTTTCAAAATATTAGCACATATACACGAACTGAACAACACATTCTACTTTATTTCTTTTTTTTAATAGCTCAAGCATCATCTATGGAATGTAGTGCTGGTGTCGAGTTTTCAGAAGTGCATAGTTAAATATCCAGTTTGATGCAAATATACCTATAGAATGTCTATTTCTATAGTAGGATAGCACGTCCCAACTAAGCAGAAGCAATTATAAAAGTTACTGAGTCATTTTGGAACGTCAGTGCCGTGCCCGACATTTGAAAGGTTAATTCCACTCCTATCTTAGGTGTCCGTTAAAATCTTAATTATTGTTAGAAATCAGCTCGCAAACCATTGCTTCTAGGGAAAAAACCGATAACTGATGTAATTATGAAAACTAATAACTGGTTAATTTAACATGGCGGATCGGGTAAGACTGATTTGCTCTACCTTCTTCGTTTAGCTCGATATGGAGCATTTGATATGTAATTCACTTTGAAATACAACTTGAACATATACAATACATTTTCCTTCATCATATATTCTTACTAGATTCTGGAAATAAGTTTATTTTGTGCTATTCTTTTGCTGTAAATAATAATAATAAATGCTCTTCTGTTACTACCCCATACAATGGTGAAATACCTACTGTCCTAGAAATTTTATGATGATGCATGTGATTGATACCGAGGCCATAAAAAACAGAATAGGTTCTCGTCTTTGTCTTTAGACGGCGTTTTAGTTTTTACTCAAGTCACTGCAGTAGCTTTGCCTCTTATTGGTAGCAGAGGCAAAAATATATTTTACTACTTTTTAGACTAAAGAAAGCTTTATTCATAGCTTTCATAAAAAATAAAAATGTATATATATATATATATATATATATATATATATATAGAAGAAACAAATGATTTTTGTTAATATGCTCTCAATCTTGCCTTTAGTCATATTGCAAAAACATAATAGTAATTTGATGCGAATGATTTAAATGACTTTTTTTTGCAAAAACAAATTACATTACCTAAATTAATGAAAATATTTGAACTATATGAAATAAAAGGGTTTTTTTTTTGCAAAAATAAATATGGTCAAATAATGATGCAAACGTTTGAAGTAGCTGAGGAGGATGGGATTCAGTTTGTGGAACATCCGATAATCTTGCCATGAATGATTATGATGTGAGGCGGAGAAAAGTAAAAGTCTGAAAAACTAGCCGAAGTGTCAATATGTCCGGATTTTCGATAAGCACCAGAATGGCAGCTTTGAGCATTTTTTGCACTAATTTTCATAAATTTTAATATATATATGATCTACAAAAAAAAAGCAACTAGTATTGAGACCAGGACAATATAAACTGCGAAGGGATTCCCATTCCCCATCCTACAAGTTTCTGTTGAACTTATAAGCAGCGTGGACTCCCCAAACAACTACCAAATCTGCAAATGCTCGTTCCGTGTTATGAGACATTGATCAGACTTGAAAAACATAATTTTTTTAAAACTTGAAATCTGAACCCTTGTCTTCGCTCAGAAATCTTTTTTTGTTTCGCAATGGGCTGTTTTACCTAAATAGTAGGCTTTGATGAACGATATAAGCTCATAAAAACGATATCTCGACATTTTACCAAGAATTAATTACCAATAGGCTTATGTGAATTATAATATTCTTCACCTGAAGTATTTTATGTGATAGGACGTAGAGTGTTGGATCCGAACTTCAAATATTGATTGATGAAATGATTCTTGTCAATAAAATTGTGAGAACAATTACGGATTTCTTATTTTAAACACTAGAAGATGGATTATCATTCATGTGTCAAATATTTTGTGTTGAAATATGTTCAAAACAATTGTTTTTTTTTTTTTTTTTGCTTATTAGCTACATTAGTCATTAGCAACAGCGCACAATATACAAGTAGTAGTTACAGACTATGCTGTTTGATGCTATTTACAAATGCTAAGAGACCAAACAATGAACCATCTGTTCTTCGCGCAATAGGTTTGGATTAGTAGAGCATTGAGTAAACCTGCTAAACTGCATCTCACATTATTTTTTGTGTAAAAGAAAAAAAAAACGTAGGGATTTTGCTTACAATATTTAGGAAAGATAGGTGTACTTTTTTTCTTAAATATTGTCACAATTAGACATATTTTAGAAATGTAAAAATATATATCAAAAAATTCTGAAGTCATTTTTTCTTTAAAGAGTTGATTTAATTAATACATAATTTAATTGCTAGCAAGATTATTTTATAACACAAATGACATATAAATGAAATATTCAAAATTAATCCTACAAAATAAATTTTATAACACAAATGACATATAAATAAAATGTTCAAAATTAATCATACAAAATAGATCCACAATTAATCTAATTTTTAGTATTTGCTTTTTAAAACATTGGAAGTGTTCCTTTTTAGCCTACTTTCCCGTTAAAAATAAAAGAAAGACGAAAAAAGTATTAAAAGTAGCTTAATGCATCTAAAAAATATCGCCAAGTCGAAAAAAATATCGCCAAGTTAAAAAAATAAAAAGGTAAAATGAATATCGAAAAATTAAAAATTTGAAAGTAGGGTATTGAGATGGGGAATTTGTGTGTCGGTCGGTCTGTCGGTCGGTCGGTCTGTCTGTCCCCCCCCCCTAATAACTTTTGAATGAACATTCCGATTTGGACAAACTTTTTTTTGTTGGAAAGATCTCAGCGAGTACAGCCCATTCCCATATTTGATTTTTCGATTTGAACAATTTTTGGTTCAACTTTGAACCGTTCAAACAACCTGTCCCGCGATGATAACTTTTGAGCGAACGGTCCGATTTGAACAAACTTTTTTTTATTCGAAAGATCCTATCAAGGATACTTCATTCCCGTATTTACATTTCCAATTTGAACAATTTTTTGTTCAACATTAAACCGCTCAAGCAAGCTGTCACCCCCAATAACTTTTGAGTGAACAGTCTGATTTAAATAAACTTTTTTTTTGTTCGAAGGATCTCAGCAAGGATAATTCATTACCGTATTTTAATTTTCAATTTGAACATTTTTTCGTTCAACATTGAACTGTTCAAGCAACTTTTCCGCACCTAATAACTTCTGAGTGTACCATCCGAATGGAATAAACTTTTTTTGTTCGAAAGATCTCGGAGAGATTCATTCCCATATTTCACTTTTCAATTTGGACCATTTTTCGTTCAATGATGAACCGTTCAGAAAAATTTTAACATGAGTGCCTATTGGGAAATTTAAATTGAATGTTGATTCTGAATTTAAAGGCGGATTTCCTTCAAACTAATTTTGTAAGAAAACGGTTTTGATAAAAAATGTGTTTAAAGTACTTTTCTGAAAAATCTTCTGTGAGGACTCTGACTCTGACTCCGACTCCGCACACATGGCGGAAATGCAGGCTCAGAAAAAAAATGACTGACTGGGCAGACGATTTTTTGTTTATTGATTCATTTTTTTTGTTTAATTTATTATTATTATTTGTATTTATTTATATTTTTTTTTGGCAGACGATTTTTTTTGCTTACAAAAATTTTTCCTTCACGAGAGCATTTTAATCTTTATTTATATTTAACGACTGGCAACGGATTAAAAATAAATTTCGAGACATTTTATTAACGAACGAGGTTTTTTATCTTTATTTTGATAAAATGTGTTTTGATGTTCTTAGTATTCTTATTTTATTTATTATTTTTTTTTCTTTTGAAAAGGATTGTGAAATTTTTCTACGAAAGAACTATAACAGTTACATTTTTTAAAAGGTGCGACAAAACTTTATTTATTCGTTTATTTACTTTTTACGTGTCCATTTCATCTGATGAGAGGGGTATATTTTGCTTTTAGAAAGCAGCTTTAAGTGCTATAAAGGTATGTTTGACATAATTTTCAGTTTCAGATAATCAAAAGAATATTGATCAGATGCTAGAATGCCGATGTCGATGTACGGGAAAGTAGGCTCGTTTAGTTCTTGACAGAACTTCTTGTTATATTTAAATGAAACAAAAATGTGCACGGTCCCTCAGATCCTTACTGATCTGAACCACTTTTGAAAATTCATATTTGTTCAGATGTTATCGCGTAGCTCAACTTCAAATTTCAACCATCAATAATGGATTTACAATGGCCTTTTGGAAAATCCATTTATTTTTAGGAGCATCAAATATCCCTTTTCTTGTGCTAACGCGAGTTTAAGGTGTTATTTATTCCAATCGATTTTGGATTATGATGGATCGAATATCTATGCTTTGATAAAACATCCTCGCAGGCATTTATTCCAAATAATATCTAGTTCCTCTCCAAAAAAAAAAAGTTTTATCTGAAAATGCTCGTTAAATTCAAAACACACATTAATTTTAAAAAGATACGCTATCATGTGTTATTTTATTGTTGAAAAAGAGTAATAATTTAGAATAGCGGGGCCCAACCAACTACCCGCGTGTTCCGTGAAACTTGTACAAGAAGCTCGTTGTTGTGTTCAATGTTACGAACCTAAAAAAGAAAATCTTTAACCCTACAAAGCAATGCGCCATTTTAATTCAGTGCTGTGAATTTTTTTGCTATAAATTTGAAGCTAAGTCCGAAACTTGTTTTTAAAAAAACATGTACGAAATTTATATCAATGAAATAAGTATGGTGTAATAATACCAACAATTTTTGGTTTATTCTTTTCTTCTTTTCCCCGTTTTCCATTGTTATCTAGAAACTAATTAAATATATTTTAATTGAATACTTTTCTTCGCCCACGAGACTCTTTTTAAGCTAAATTATGGCTCTTGCGTAGAAAAAGGGAGGGATCCACGGATTTGGACATTCTGTACAATTGAGTTATCAAAAGTTACCTAATCATTTCTAATTTACCTCAAAGATCGTCGATTTTCGTTACTGTAGAAAACTCTACCGATTGCCATTAGTCGATCTCACATTCATGAAGCTCATTTTTTGCTCTGTTCATTAAATTCAACCCAAGGGGGTCATTAGCAGTCTTCCCCATTAATATTGTATGGGTTGTTTGTTTATTATATGGGTTGTTTTTTTAAGGATGTTTTTTCGTGCTCTTTTGGCGGGTTTTCGTTTATCCGCCGTGTTTGAGGGATGGGTGGGGGTCATCACTTCTAATGGATTAATAATAAAACCTGGTTCACAAAACAGTCCATCAAAAGATTGGAGGCTTTGGAATTTGATGGAACATGTAATCAGCACAATATCTTCAAGAATTATCTTCAAAATTAGGTAGACTGAAGTTAAAAAGAAATTAAAGAAAACCGTCATCAATCTAGTAATATTTATTTTCCCAAAACTTCGTATGAAAAGAAACTTAACCCATTAAGAGCAAGAATCTGAGAAACTGTCACGCCTAGCATTATGGGGTGATTCATGACCTCTCAGATTTTCTCCCCAAAATTACCAAATGTTTATTATCTTATTGAAAGACCAAATCCAGAATGTTTTGCTCTAAAGTTGAGTTGTTTAGTTTTTATGGACCCCTAAAGATGAAGGTGCGGCATCAAAAATTAAGCGATTTTTCAAGACATGGAAGTTGCTGTGAGCCAAAACTCTTAACAGGAACGGTTTAACTTCAATTTTCATTTTGTATATGCAATATAGAAGGTTGAAACTTTACAAAATGAATGTTAAATTTGTGTTAAGTTGCTGCCGTAAGGTCAGTGAAGGCCCTCAAAACAAGCCATTTTTGACGCTTTTTGGCGTTTTTGAGGTCCAAAAACAGCTTGTACATTTCAGTTGGCACGGCAAAAGTGGTATCGTTTGAAAGACCAGTGTAAGCACTCTAAAATAATGTAAAAATAACCGATGAAAGTTTAACGTACTTTTAGTTGCATAAGGCCGAAATATGAAAAATGTCATATTTTACCGATATTCAAACGGTCATAACTTCCTCTGCCAACAACATATTGAAATATTTTCTTTGCCAATGTCATACTCTATTCTTAGTCTTAACAGAACAGTTGAGTTCTTTGAGGCGAAATGTGAATTTTTTTTTACAAAAAATACACAGGAAAAATACATTTTTTGTAAAAAAAAAAATTACATTTCGCCTCAAAGGACTCAACTGTTCTGTTAAGACAAAGAATAGAGTATGACATTGGCAAAAAAAATATTTTAATATGTTGTTGGCAGAGGAAGTTATGACCGTTTGAATATCGCTAAAATATGACATTTTTCATATTTCGGCCTTACGCAACTAAAAGCACGTTGAACTTTCCTCGGTTATTTATACATTATTTTAATTTGCTTACACTGGTCTTTCAAACGAAACTACTTTTGCCGTGCTAACTGAAATGTACAAGCTGTTTTTGGACCTCAAAAACGCTAAAAAACGTCAAAAATGCCTTGTTTTGAGGGCCTTCGCTGACCTTACGGCAACAACTTACCTCAAACTTAATACTCATTTCGTAAAGTTTCAACCTTCTGTATTCCATATACAAAAAGAAAATTGGAGTTAAACAGTTCCTGGTAAGAGTTTTGGCTCACAGCAACTTCCATGTCTTGAAAATCCGCTTAATTTTTGATGCCGCACCTTCAACTTTAGGGGTCCATAAAAACTAAACAACTCAACTTTAGAGCAAAACATTCTGGATCTGTTCTTTCAATAAGATAATAAACATTTGGTAATTTTTTGGAAAAAATCTGAGAGGTCATGAATCACAGGCGTGACACTCTATCAGATTCTTGCTCTTAATGCCTGGCGTGCATTTTTAGGGACGGTCCAAAAAGTGTCTGAATTGACCAAAAATGAACATTTTAACCAAATAAAACTGTTCAATTATTACTTTGGTGTTGTTTCAATTCATTATTAGCAGATTGCAGTACATAACCATTGTAAAGTGTGTTCTGTAGCCGTGTAACCAGTATACAAAATATCTTTGAAAAAAAAATGTTAGGCATTAATGGGTAAATCTTTACGTAAACAATAAATATATTCGCTCTCTCCATTTGTTATGATTTGCTTCCATTTAATCTTATTGCGTACAAGTGTTTGGAAAATAATGGGACTACTGCTTCAATATTTAAAGGAATGAATAAAAAACAAGGAATTGGGAAGAAAAAAGCGAAAAAGAAAGAAAGAAAATAATATAGTTAGATATACACTTAAAATTTTGTCAGTGGAAAATATTTTTTTCAGTGTAGTTGATGATTATAATGCTCTGCGTAATTTATAGCGTTTTCACTTTGCAGAATTTTAGTAAAAAGAAATAGTTATGATTTAATAGTCGGCAATAATTGCGTACAAAACTTTAATATTTCAGCTCTTTGTCACGGTAGATGGCGGTATCAGTCTGTTCGCTCACTTTTAAAATACTTAAGTTATTGGAAAATATGTAGCTTCTGGATAATAAATTGTTCATTACTGATAGCAAATTAAAAAACAAAAAAACAACACTGATAAACTCTTTTTAGAATATCAGTTTATATTACGAACACATATTTCTTTCTCTTGTTAGAAGAAAAATAAATTAACTTCTTTTAAAAGTACATATTTTCTTTGATAAAACTTTTGTTAAATGATGAAACTGTCAGCGCTATATACAGAAAAAAAAACTCCATTGATAACCTAATAAAGCAGTTTCAAAACAGCTAGATTGGTCCTTTCATGATTTCCACAATAGTAGTTACTGCATTCGTCACTGGCATTCCCATATCACTGGTGTCACCCGCAGATTAATAAGACACATAGAAGAAGCGCTTGGGTTATTCTTTGAAAATATGCATAAAAGGTGATGAAGAATGATCAACTAAGTGTGATCATTCTTCTACTAACTAAGCTTTGTGCTAAACTATAATTAAAGTAAAAAATTAACGTAAATAAAGCACAAATTAGGTAGAAAGTACCTAACCTACCTAATTTGTGCTCTATTTACGTTGGTTTTTAACTTCAATTATGAAAGGTGATATTGAGCACTATTCTTTGGGTAGAGCGAAACTGCTGGACGGACAAAAAGTTGAACCAATTAAGCAAACTTAGTACAACATGAAAGGTAACTCCACCTTGGATGTAGCAAAAAGGCACAGCTATAGAGCCTATCCTCATATCTGTACCTCAGAACCAGACTAACGTGTCCATTTTCGTCATTTTTCGATAGAGGGGAAAAACGATTGTCGAATACATCTTTTTTCCCCTCTACTGAAAAATGACGAAAATGGACTTACGTTAGTCTGGTTCTGAGGTGCAGAATTTGACCACTTCTTTATTTCCAGCCAATTTCTACCTCGCGGATACGAGTAAGCACTCTAGTGCTTGTTGCAACTCTATGCTGCCAACCAGTGCTTATTCAAGCGTTATACTGGCGTCATTCCTGTGAAGGCAAATTTTTGAAGTTCATTTTGATTTTATGCATGCATTTCAAGTCTCGATGCTCGTTTGAAGAAAATAATGAAAGGAAGTGAGAGGAATTAGTATTTAAAAAAATGATGTTATTTTCATTAATAAAGCGATGGACACATTTCACATTAAAACAGACTTATACATTGCGCGATATATGATTCAACTCCTAGCATAAGCTCAGAAACAGATTTTGTGTTTGAAAGAAATGGTAATATATTCAGTAAACAGTGTAGGGGTCGGTTTCAAAAGGCAAGGCACTCACATACATTAAGTAACATTGCCTCTTATTGTTTCCCTTTTTAACAACCTTAGTTTAAAACGAAGTGTTTTTAAATGAAAAGGACATTTTTAGTGCTATATTGTCATCAAATATAGTGCATTCGTTTCTAGTGGTGAACAAAATGGTTAACAGCTAAGTTTGATGCTTTATGTTTCCAAATCTCTTTTAATGTATCGATCAAGATATTTTCCGTCTAAATTCGTTTGCACTTGATTTAAAAATGTTTTTTGCTCGTTTTAGTATTTAGCTTTAAAAATATACTTCAGGGGTAATCATTCCCTGCAGACCTTCAAATAACTCTCCCCGCACCCATCATAAAAAATAAAAGTATTTACCACTAAAAATTTTAAGGGAGTAGTTTGCACCATGATGTCCGCCATCTGCCTGTGAACGCTCTGTAACCTTACAACCAAATTTTATGGTACACATTAAGATTGTAAGCTTCACAAGTAAGCATTTTACGTTCCAAAGCGAGACAAATCTAGGTTTACTACAAATTAGCATACTAAATTTATGTTGCGTTAAATTCCCAGTTTTTAATAATAGTTAATATGTAGCATTATAAATAAAGAAGGGTATTTTAATAGCTAGTAACTAAATGTGTTAATACACTAGCGGTATATTCAGTTACTAAAATGTGAGAACAAAACCAACAATATTAATAACTGAAATACAGCTACAGGTAGCTATCAAAATAATGTAAACACTTGAGATTCATAAGAAAAATCTACCGTTCATCGCAAAATGAGCGATCAATTGTTCTTTAACTTTAGTCATACAAAATATAGACTTCACCGGACATTTCCACATTTAAATTAAATCCCCCATGCATTTGGGGCACGACAAAAAGGGGGGGTCGGAAGAAAAACCGCTTTTTGACCATAACTCTTCGAAAATAGCTTGGAATAAACTATAAATTTCAGTAATTAATTAGCATATTATGTATAACTACTGTACGAATTTTTATGAACGTACCACTCTCACTTCCGAAGATATGAAACATTTTTTAAAAAACGGCAATTTTATTTGAAGGGTTTTTGCTCATAACACGCAGAGTTTTCATCAAACCTTAACTTCAGAAAAAATGACAAAATACAAGAGAAAGAACATACTAAAACGGTAAATAAAAATATTAAAAATCCGATGAAGTATGAAAGTTAAAAGGAAATAATTTTTCACGGCGCATGCGCGAATGACAGAAATTTATAACTACAGAAATATTGTACCCTGATTTATACTGCATCTTATAAAAAAAGTTCCAGTTGAATATCATGAAAATTGAAAAAGATGTCAGCGATCTAGTGAGCTGTATTTCATTCATTCGCATACAATACATAAATAGTGAGGGACTGTCCACAAAGAGCAATTTTTAAATTAAAGGTTATTGCGTCATCGTTCAAAACCAACGTTTCAGTGGGTGCCCGGATACTTTTGGCCACCTGCGTATAAGGCCTTTTTGGCCGAATAAGCGAAATGTGACTTCTGTGCCGAAGATAAATTTTCAAACTGTTTACAATTTAACATTGAAAAAAAAAATACTCGATTATCACCACACTATTTGTGGACAACCCCTCGTCATTTAGGCATTGTCCGCGAATGAATGAATTACAGCTCACTAGATCGCTGATATCTTTTTCAATTTTTACGATATTCAACTGGAACTTTTTTTTATAAGATGCAGTATAAACAAGGCTACAATATTTTTGTAGTTATAAATTTCTGTCATTCGCGCATGCGCCGTGAAAAATTATTTCCTTTCAACGTTCATATCTCATCGGATTTTTAATATTTTTATTTGCCGTTTTAGTATGTTCTTTCTTTTGTATTTTGTTATCTTTCCTGAAGTTTTGGTAAGGTTTGATCAAAAACTCTGCGTGTTATGAGCAAAAACCCTTCAAAAAAATTGCCGTTTTTTAAAAAAAAGTTTCATATCTTCGGAAGTATGAGTGGTACGTTCATAAAAAATTGTACAGTAATTATACATAGTATGCTAATTAATTACTGCAATTAATAGTTAATTCCGAGATATTTTCGAACAGTTATGGTCAAAAAGCGGTTTTTCTTCCGACCCCCCTTTTTGTCGTCCCCCAAATGCATGGGTGATTTAATTTCAATGTGGAAATGTCCGGTAAAGTCTATATTTTGTATGACTAAAGTTAAAGAACAATAGATCGCTTATTTTGCGATGAACGGTAGATTTTTCTTATGAATCTCAAGTCTTTCCATTTTTTTGATAACTACCTGTATTTAATGGCAAGCATTCAATTTTAAAGAACAAAAATTATTTGTTTTAATTACTCTTCTGTTCGTCCAAGTTGCTTTTCTTTCATTTTTAGCCTAAAACAGAGGCTAAAGGAGAGAAGAGAATTATGATTAATAAATTTTAATGTACATTTTTTCAATTATATCTTTGAACTTATTTAACTAGCAGTTCACTTTAGGCTCAAATTTGTTGCTTCTTAGAAGAGAAAAAAAGAGATAATAAAAGAGTCTATCTGCGCTGATATGGATTTGTATCATCGCTTGTTACGTGTTTGACCGCTGTTGCTAAACTGTAATTTTAAAATTTTCACATTGAATCAGAAACACTGAGTAATGAACAGCAGATCATACAGTTTCAAAACGGAAAAAAAACAGCTTTCAAGAAAGGGGAAAAAAATCACCCCAAGCCCTGGCAGCACTTAATTGCGGGAAGAAATTCAGTTTTAGCTATCATATTCTTTCTTACAGCCCCCCCCCCCCCCCCGATTTCTTCTCCAAAGAGAAAATTATTTATAGAATACCTTCGATTTGAAGGAAAAAAAAAAGGAAACTGCTTTCTCTCCAAAATGCTGTTTAAAACATGTCTCAACAAAGTTTTTTTTCTTTTTTAATCATTTTCAAAAGAACTAACAGCAAGATTTAAAAAATAAAATAAAAACGGTAAATAAGAGAAATTTGACTACGTCTGGTTTCGTGGCGCCATCTTTTACATTAAATACAAAATACCTTTGTCTATTGAATAATATCTGTGTTCAAAAGACAATTTAATTATCCTCTTGTGCTTTTTAAATATAAGGAACAGTGTCATTATAAAATTATTGACCAATTTAAGATCACAACAGTATTATTTCTACAGCAAAGAAAAAACTATTGTTGAATTATTGACCCGTTTTGGAGCGCATTTTGTTGAGCGCTCATATCTAATTTTGTGATATTAGTTGTACGAATTATGCTTCAATGTTTATTGTTTTCTTTTTCGAAAACAAGAATACACAACACAAGCGCATGAAAGCGCTGCAATTTACTTTTTTTAAACTTAAGTCTTTCGTGAACGTTTCTTGTCGTAATGAAAACAAAAACCTATGCTCATCTATGCTTCATTTTATATTGGTAGCTTGATCTTTTGAGCATGAAAAAGTTTTAACAGATTTTGCCAATTTGAATTTTTCCGAAGGAGCAGAGAACGTAAAATTTAGATAATTAATGTAAATTTTACAAAAAAAAAAAAAAAAAAACCATGCCCACTTCTATATAAATATTAGTGCTGAACGATATCGGAATATAAATACTACGATACCACTCACCAGACCCCAAATATCTATATTTTCAATCAATTGAAAAATTAAAGCTCCTCATTACTACATTTTCTGATGAGGGGTGGAAAGGAGGAGGGTGGCAAAAATATAAATTAAAGGCATATTACATAAGTAAGGAATCTGCAATAGAGAACAGCCATCGACCATATTAATAACTGAATGTTCCAACATTGTTTCCCGAAAACATAAGTAGAGGGTATAAAGCAGTGAGTAACCGCCTCTAAGCAATGGCTAAGGCAGGAACATGCAATACACCGCCAACTCGTTCATTTCGATCCATGGACTGCAGTTTCGTGCTTGTTATGCACTCATTAGCATGGAATACGAAAGTAATCGAGTTGGAGGCAAAAATCCTCTTATAGAGCAAAGAGAGCCGAAAAAAAAAACTGGTAGCTAATGTAAAATTAGAATACCAGCGAACGACCGCACATGGGAACGGTACAACTCGAAAATTTTAAGGCAGAGCTCGGGTATAAAGCAGTGAGTAACCGCCTCTAAGCAAAGGCTAAGGCAGCCCATGTTTGTGGAGGAGGGGGTCATGGCACAGTTTATACCACTGTATGTTTAATAGAAGGTAGCATGTTTGTTTTTTTTTTTTTTTTTTTGTGAAGGAAAAGGAAGCGAGGTAAAATTGCACCCGGAGGGCATATCTTTTGGGGGATGGGGCATCCTTACCATAAGTTTCGACTTGAAACTTTTATTGGAAGTCAAAGGTCCTGTTTTATTTATTTAATGTTTTTTCTTTTATTTTTAATTTTTCAGATTTATAGTATTTTTAACTTTTTAGCTTGCGAAATTGGTGACAAATTTCCCATTCAGCAAATGTCTTTAAATGTTTCTTAGTATTGAATAAAGCAATATTTTTTTCATAATATATAAAAGTTGAAAAATCGTATTTTGCTGTAAGAAGCGTATGGTCTGTATTGCAAGTGAATAAAAAAAGAAAAATGCTTCACCTTTTGGTAGACGTTTTTTGAAAATTAAAAACACCAAATGCTCCACATTATAATGATTTCCCAGAAATGTAACATTTTTGATCTTTGAATTTATTTAATTTTTCACTGAGTCTTGTCATGTTAATGTACATTTCGTAATGGCTCTGGTGATAATATTTTTGAATAAACACGGAGACAATGTATCCAAAGGTTCCCAATAATGCTTCATAAGTATCACAACGAATTTGTGGCAACGTTTTCAGGATTGTGGCAATTTTTTGGCTGTTTAAAAACTTCCATTAAATTGTACTTATCCTGCCGAATAAGTTAGACCATGAAAGCTTAAATACATTTTAAAATAAGCGACCAAAATAGATATCACTGAAACAATAATTAAAAAAAATATTAAGCCTTCGTTAAGACGTAAAATAATCTAATCCACTCGCTACTTTTTATCGTTATCTTGCTAAAATATGTCTAAAATAACAATGAAAGTTTTTAGCAAACGATGAAACATTCGCCCAAAAATTCATTTACTATGAACTATACTAGCATTAACTATTTTCAATCTTTCTATGCGATCCATAGGCCAGCCAAAATATGTCATAAATAATTACTAAAAGCTCAATTGAAAATTTATAACAATCAGCGAGATAACTTAAACATTTATTTACTTCTCTACTTAGTGTTATTTGCCTAATAAGTTGATCTTGAAATCTGTTGAAGAAAAATATGTTTGCAAAATGTATTTTGCTTTAGAAAATGAAAACACATATATTTTCCTTATCTAAATATTTTTGAGTGTATAAAAAGTTAAAATAAACGCATACATGTCACACGTAAATTGAGCCCTCTCGAAAAAAAGGTACATTACATTTCAGCTTCATTGTTTGCTGGAAAATATATAAAGGAAAGAAAAGGTTTTAAAAAATTCTTTGGAACAAAATATTTTTTTCGCAAACATTTTACTTCAAAAGATTTCATTTTCTAGTAGTCGAAACTTTTCCAGGAACCTCTCTGAAAATAAACTTGTCTCTATGCATTCTAAAGGCAATGATCTGTCATCTACCTTTTATGCGGCGGCAGAAACCTAGAGGGATCTTTGAGATGCATTCAAAAGAGAATGCAAGAGATTTCTTTTTCTTGTTTAAGCGTAACAAAGAACTAGATTTTTGAAAGGCAATACACAGAATGAGCGTGATAAAGAAGGAAAAAAAATACCGAGAATGGACTGAAGAAAATCAGACTCTGTTGAAACTTCTGTGCCAAAATGAAATTTAAATTCGAAGGAGATTCCTTTCTTCAAGTTCTTAATTTGTGATGTTTTCTTTGAAAAAACTGAAAGCGATTCTCTAGATACCTTCAAATGTGAATGACATTCATTTATTAGCATTTGTCTAAACAAGAATCTGACATTAATCGTCATGTATTTGAGTCTGTTGTGGTTTAATTAAGGGAAATGTTTTTTTAAGATTTACTGTAGCAAACATTTAAATATGAGCGTTTTCTCTTTATTTTCTTGAACTAAAATTTTTATCAATCGCTGGAGAAATGTATGTGAAAATGAGGTTGTTTCAGTTGTAGTTTTTTCCCTGTGATAGTAATTTGCTAAATGCATTGCTCTAAAATGCACAGTAATAAACTGTAAAATAAGCGATTTGGGTTTATTTTCTCCTAAAAAGAATGTCGCTTTTTATAAAGTTGTGCTCTTAGAAAGAATAAGGGACCTAATCCCGTATCAAGGTCCCCAGGTACGCGAAACAATTTTTAAGATACGGAGCAGTCCCTTAAAATCCGGGACTTCTGGCAACACTGCTTATGACTGCAAAACGGTATGTTTGTAAAAACCAAAAAGCAACGTCTAAAAGCACAAATAAGTAGAGTTAAAAATCGGCAAAAATGTTTCAAATGCATAAAGCTTCCTTCTTCAGTGCCAAGCAAGAAATGGAAAGAACCAAAGTACCGAGGGAGTTTAAATAGAAAGGGAGCAAAAGCTAGGTTAATCAGGCCAATTCCATTTCTTGCTTGACACTGAAGAGGGAGGCTTTATGCCTTTGAAACATGTTTGCCGATTTTTAACTTGACTTATTTGTGCTTTTAGATGTTGCTTTTTGGTTTTTACTCTTTGCGCACATAGTGAACTGTTTTTAATAAGGTCTGTTTGTGTCATTCTTCAGTCGCATTTCTTGGCACTTACGGTGAGGCTCCCAACAGGAGATATTTTTCAACAAGATAATGCTTTGTTACACACAGCAAGGATGTCAGGAGACTCATTCCTCCACATTATCAACATCTATGACTGGTGCGATTTCCTGATTTGTCACAAATTGAGCATATCTGAAATGACTTGAGATGGTTAATTGGAGAGCCTGTGAGTTTGCTCAAATAAGAGGCGATTTCACAGTAAGAATGGTACAAGATGACGTGGAAAATAGCGCGAGACTATTATGCCTCAGTTCTCGATTGTATCACCTTGTACGTTAAAGGTGACTCAACAGGTTGTTTTAACGTCTATTAATTTGGGATTTTTTCAGTAATAAATACAGGGTGTCCGCGCATATGGAAAGTCATGGATTTCAAATATGATCGAAATTGGTCATGGAAGGTCATGGATTTCAGCGAAAAATGTCCAAAACTCATGGAAACTGACTGTTTATCATGGATTTTAGCGCTCCGGACCGATTGAAATTTTTCCCGCGATCTCGGAAGAACAAAAACACTTCCGCCGTCATTCTACTTCGTTATTGGGTGCAATCTGATTTGTCAATTACAATTTCCAACAAGTTGCATTGTGTTGACCAATCAGATGAATTCTCAACGTTAAAACCGTGAGCGGCGAATTTTGTGTAACTGCACATGTGCGCGGACTCTGTCATCTGACTGAAGCGAGACGAGCGCCTCTATCCCGGGATAGGAATTTTACTTAAGTCGCATCGGATTGGATGGCACGAGCACGTGACCTCGTGATGCATTCTGTTTGTTTTGTTGACCGCGCGAAGAACGTTGAGGATTATGCGGTTTGACGTGATAGTAATTTCATGCAGATTTATGGATTGTGTAACTTTTGATTATGTGTGTAATTGAATTAAAAATTCGAGTTTAATATGTAAGCATTTGAACAAAATTTAAAGTATTTATACTTTAATACAGTGGACTTTCTAAAATCTATTCAGCTTGGAATCAAACAAATTGCTGACTTCAGGAACTTCAGGTCACTGATTTGTTTACATTTTTCTTATGTTAAATTGCAAAAGAACGAAATCATTTTTAAAAATACTCTTTTCAAAGATATGTAGCAGTCAATATTAATTTTAGCGCGCAAGATTTCTTGTAACATTTTAATTTATGCTTTTCTATTTATATTTAAGTAAGTCTTGTTTACTGGAGTTTCCCAATACTGATACACGTTTTTATTTTTTATTGTACTGTTATATTACTACGTAGTTCCAGCAAAGGTTTGCATAAAATCTAAATATTGAAATAAAACTTTGTCAAAATAATAAAAGGTACATTAGAGTCCGGGTTATCTACTATAAACAGAGAACAGTGGAAAATATAGAGGGTTATATTAATGAAGTATTGAAAAGCACTGAAATAAAACTTGTGACTAGGGCTCATAATTTCGGGGGTCATTCCCCCTCACCGTCTTTTAGAGGTTAATGTATTTTCATGAAAGTGGATGTGGTTTTCCGGTTGCTGTGTTTCATGGTAAGAATTGTTTTTTTGTTACAGTGCCTAATTATCATACCCCCTATCATATTCATATTTCTTTATTTTAACAGCTGTATATAAATAGTGTATTAAATAAACACATGTAATATTTTGTTAACAAACGTCTTTAACAACAATGGTTCTGGTTATGAGAGTTTCAAAGTATGTGTTCCTTTATTTTTTTGTTTATAGCATGTGATGCTTATTCATTTTTATATTTCATTCTGCAGTTTTGCAGGATACTAAGTTATTTTGGCTTTTAAATGTTGCTACATCCTTGTAGGTACTCATTTTTTTAATCAAAAAATTGTTGCACGTGATCTTTCAAATATATTTTGTTAAATTATTTTTTTAATTCGCATTGCAGAGAACAAGAATATTTTTTAAAAGCAAAGGTACACTGTCTTACACTCTATATTGATATTTATGCTCTATTTTGATGTCAGTGTCAAATGAAATAGTTAAAATAGTAAGTCATGGAAAATAGTTCGCAAAAGTCATGGAAAGTCATGGAATTGAAAAGTCCAGGTTGAGTAGATACCCTGTAAATAATTATTTTCCTTTCATTTTGTAATCACTTTCTAATATCAATGTTGTCTTTACCTGTGTAAAATTTTGCTGCATTATGATAATCCCTTTTTGGTGCTTCGATTTTTTTTTTGTTAAAGAGGGTATATGGAGACTGTACAGAAGAAGAGCTCATTAATTACAGAATATGGTTAAACAGTTCTGATTGGCTATAAAAGGGAAAGATTATGTAAATCTCAGAAAGAAATCTAAAAGCAACTAAAGAAAAGTATCAAAAGCTGTTATACGTTTAACATCTTGTTAAAATCTGGACTCTTGAAATTCATCGCTACTTGAAATCGAAATCGATGTATCTTATAAGTAAGATTATTTGATTAGTTCAAAATTAGTAAAGGCCTCAGATGTTGTTATGAATTATTATGAAAAAAGAATTTTCTGAAGGATATAAAATCCTTGAAACAGAGAAAACCACTTACTTTCATGAGTAATTTGAATTTATTTAAGCCATCTTAAGGCTTAATGTAGAGCTTTGAAGAACGAAGTTTCAACTCTAAATTTTAATTTTGAGCTCTGTAATTGGATTTTGGCAGAAAATATACAGATGCAATTCAACCCCCTTAAGCACCACATCAAATGAGACTTATGGAAGCTGTCGTGAAATCGATGAAACATCTCTTTAGACAGTTGCAAGCTACAAATTTGATTAAAAGTTTTAAAAACTTTTTTATCGCTTATTTAATGACACCACGCCCGACATAGTATCATTAAATAAGCGACAATGTCGACGTGGTAGGGTAATTGCGATTAAATTTTCAATACTATATTTAAGTATGACAAAAATCAAATACGTAGCTGGGTTGGCTGCTTATACCCTTACAGTTGTTTTGACCTGTACATAAAGCTTTAGGTGACTACTTTCTGCATTTGGTAAATCTGGAATAGATAGTTATGATTTTTACAATTGCCAGAACAATCTAAGAACTAAGAATAAGCTGAAACTCTCCACAAAAAAAAAAGGAAAAAAAACGATGTATTGCAGATCATAAATATATATTAGATATGTATGAATCGGTGAGTGCAAAAACTACATCAGTCCATAATTTCAAATTTTTCAGGCTAGACAAAAAACATACTAACTCTTCCAATATTTTAAATAATCGCTTACTTTTTTTTTCTCAGTCACAAGATGCACATTTGAACTGCTGTCAACAAAAAGTACATTGTTTCTATTAAAATCGGACTTAGGATAAATTAAAATGTAATTTGTACTGATGTAGTTTTTGCACTCAACCGGTTTCAGACTTGGAGAAAAAAGTTATTTTGCATTCAAAGTATACATTTATTTATTATTTCGTCAGAAATGAATAAACGGTTGCTTTAGCATTATAAACAGAAATTAGAAAAGTTAATAAACTCTTGGAATTGACGATTTTCAACCATAAATCGTTATAAAAAAATTGTAAAATCATAAGAAATCAGGATACATTTCTTGTATCCTTAATACCTGTATTTCATTAAAACAGATTAACGAAAGGAAGATTATTTCAAAAGTTAAGTGGCGGTAGCTAAATCTATACCAATGTAACAGGAAACAAAAAAAAATTCTAGGTATGTAGTACATCTATTAAAATAGATCATTTTCAATCATTGTGTCACCGTCACGTGAAGTAGTTGGCCAACCAAATAATTCATTATAAAACACTTTACAGTTTTCAGGAATATGTATAATCATTTTCTTGATGTCATCTAATTTTTTTTTCATGTTTACTGGTACTTTCCCTGATGGGTAGGCATGATTTGAGGTAAGATCGAAGTCATGGGAAGCATGTTTTAGCAGCTGATAGCTGTGTTCTTGAGCCCCATCGATGAAAGTGTGTGCTGTGACAACCCTTTTTTCTTCAGAATCATATTGAAACTCTTTGTATCGAGTAGGAGCAAATTTAAATTTTTCCTCTTTCTCCACACTTTTATAAGCCCTTCCACCAATCATCAAAATTTTTGATGTCCAAGGAAAATAAATTAGTTACGTTACAAGCTGCTACTGGACTGTGTAACCAATTCTTCATATTTATCGGGTGTGTAAATTCGATCATGTTTTTGTATTAACCTCTTAACAGTACCAAAATCCCTATCATTGGGAAGGAATGAGTGCCCTCGGATAGGGTAGTAATGAATAATTTTGTCGAAACGTCCTGAATCCGTTAAAGCGAGGCAAAATCTTATCACGGTGTGATTTCGATTCTGTCCGCAGGTGCCATCGGAAAAGAGGTAGAGGAATTTAACATTTGATGGGATGTATGTGTCAATGTATTTCAGTAGCATGCTGCATACATCATTGGCTCCTTTGTGGGCTTCTCCTTCGTGGTACAGGAACAATTCTGATTTATTAGTTTTTAGGTTCTTTATTCCAAAACAATTCACCCAAAGTTGCCTCAAGTAAAAAATGTCCTGAACGGGGATTGCTGGAAGAGGGAGATTTTGCATGAAGTCGAATGAAAGTGCGACTGTGTCTTCACGTTCGTCACATAACTTGGTGACACTTTGAATCTTATCGTAAAATTTTTTCGCTTGTTTTTTGTGCACAGCAAGTTCAGCAAGAGCAACTTTTTTAGCTGCTTCCCCAGTAGAGGAGCTCTTGATTTTTACATCAAGTTCTTCACATTTTATGCAGACATCTACCTGGGACGTCCAAAGCGAAATGAAAAGTGTTCTTTAAAATAATTGAGATAAAACTCATACTTCACATACACATCAACGGTTTTTTTCTTTAAACAAGGAGTACATTTTTTTCACATCAAGACGAGCATCAAGATACCTAATATCTTTAGTACCGTAGTGAGTAATCTTGGTGTGGAACGATGAAATGTGCTCGTGTATTTTCGAACACACTTTGGCAGAAATCGTATTCTTATTGAAATGTTTGCCTCGTTTATCTTCAGGTATTGCAGCCATTATGAGGAGATCAGTGAGCCTTCGAATTCTAAATTCAGTAATGCCATACAATGACAAGAATGCTTTACTACACACATTAACTTTTTCTCCTGCGTAGAATATGAAATATTTAAAACTAGCAGCTACTTTCCTTGGATTTTCAGACCGAGGCCGACGCCGCTTAATGGCGTGTTTTTCAATCAGTTGTTGCAAGAAAATATCTTGCTCATCTTTTGACTTCAACTGATTGAAAGAAACAATGAGTTCAGTTTTCTCATCGTCATTGATCTGAGCAAAGCATTGTAATTTACAGTTACAAGGAGTACCTGTTGTTCTGGGTGAGATACGACGCCCTTTCCAGTTAACATGTGTAACCCCGTGAACTTTTGAGGTTGTGATGAAATTTCTTTTTTTTTTGTCGTTATTTTTCTTCTTATCTTATTAGCTGTTTCATCACATTCACTGCTTGAGGAACTCTCTGACTCTGACATATTCGATCTTAGAACATGTTTATAGCGATTAAAGCAAAGATAATGCACAAGGAATGAACGCCAGCCGAAAAAACACGGCGCCTGATTGTGCGAGTAGAAGGTGATGCGCGGAATTCCTGCGTTGAGCGCAAAAACTACATCAGTCACAGGACTTATGTAGTTTTTGCGCTCAACGTTCAAATAGAGGTGCTCGTATCTTTCGAACTACTAACCTGTGTCCCTGTGTGTCCTGGTTTTTTCACTCAACATGCATCTTGCCTCCCAGAGTTGTTTTCTATCAAAAACGAAATTTCGAATTCTTTGGACTGATGTAGTTTTTGCAATCACCGATTCATATGTAGGCGTTAGCCAGCTGCCCCATATAAATGAAGTTTATCTTGTTGCTATTATTAGTCAGATTTCGTTTTAGGTTTATTTTCAATGTTGTGAAGTCTAATTAGATGCGTTTTAGGAAAATTTAAGTTTCGAAACTTTAAGGACGAACTGTATTGAAAGTTTGAAAACATCTAATAGAATTACTTTATGAATACACATTAATATGTGTGTATTTCATTGCAAATGTGGTACATCACCTTGTAAATTTTTTATATGTATCATTATATAAAGTCCTTTGCAAATTTTTCCGTTAGGTGCAAAAATTCTACACTGAAGTGACAAAAGTCATGGGATAGCAATATGCAAATTTTCAGATGGCAGTAGCATCGCATAGAACAGGTATAAATGCGCAGTGCTTTTACAGAGCTTTCATTTCTGTTCAAGTTATTCATGTGAAGAGGTTTTAACGTGATGATGACCGCACGACGTGAATTAACAGACTTTGAACGCGGAATGTTAGTTGGAGCTAGACGCATGGGTCATGCCATTTCGGAAATCGTTAGAGAATTTAACATTCCCAGATCCACTGTGTCAAGAGTGTGCCGAGAGTATGAAATTTCAGGCATAACATCCCACCATGGACAGCGCAGTGGTCGACCGCCTGCACTTAAAGATCGAGACCGGCGACGTCTGCAAAGAGTCGTAAATTCTAACAGACAAGCAACACTGCGTCAAATCACCGTAGAAATCAATGTGGGACGTACAATGGACGTGTCTGCTAGAACTGTGCGGAGAAATTTGGATTTCTTGGGCTATTCCAGCAGAAGACCGACTCGAGTGCCTTTACTGACAGAACGACATCGCTTGCAGCGACTCTCGTGGGCACGTGAGCATATCGGTTGGTCCCTAGATGAATGGAAAACCGTGGCCTGGTCCGATGAGTCACGATTTCAGCTGGTAAGAGCCGATGGTAGGGTTCGAGTGTGGCGCAGACCCCACGAAGCCATGGACCCAAACTGTCAGCAAGGCACTGTTCAAGCTGGTGGTGGCTCCGTAATGGTGTGGGCTGTTTTTTCATGGCATGGACTTGGTCCTCTAGTGCGACTGGACCGAACATTGACTGGAAATGCTTATGTGCAGCTACTTGGAGATCACTTGCAGCCATTCATGGACTTCATGTACCCAAACAACGATGGGATTTTTATGGATGACAATGCGCCATGTCACCGGGCCACAACTGTTCGCAATTGGTTTGAAGAAAATTCTGGACAATTCCAACGAATGATTTGGCCACCTAGATCGCCCGACATGAATCCCATTGAGCATTTATGGGACACCATCGAGAGGTCTGTTCGTGCCCAAAATCCTGCCCCATCAACGCTTTCACAATTATGGACGTCTATCGAGACAGCATGGCTCAATATTCCTGCAGAAGACTTCCAACGACTTGTTGAGTCCATGCCACGTCGAGTTGTTGCACTTCGCCGGGCAAAAGGAGGGCCGACACGATATTAAGAGGTATCCCATGACTTTTGTCACTTCAGTGTATTATGCATCTACGATTTGTTATTGGATAAATATCTTTCAAAGTTGCTTCACTTTATGCTAAAAGATATAGCTAAATGTCAAAAAGTTTAGCAAACACATATTTTAAAAATGCGAGGAACTAACACACAGCAACACGCACACACATCAATCAATTTTTAAATATTTAATTTCTGTAAAAAACCAACATCAATTAATTTTCACTTGTTATTTTTTGTAATCAAGGAATTCGCACCAAAATTTAGAATAACATTAATTATGTCGTTTTGTATAATACTAAATACTATTTTTGAAAAAGGAAAGAAAAAAAAATAGAACTGACTTCTGTTGGAAATTGCTCTAAAAAGTTTTTAAAAAAAGTATTCTTTAAACATCATTGACATTACCTTTAAATATAAGTTTTGAAATCGGCGCAAAAACAATAGATAAAATAATACATAGCTAAAAATCAATTTGGAAATATATATTTTAATGGATCCATGTTCTGCAATTGCATTCACATACATTGCACTGATAACCATACATTAATGAAGCGGTACTAGTGGTCTGTTCTTAATAATATTTGGAAGTATTGCCGATGGTGTTCGAAGAATAAAATAATTCTGTACTTTTTGGAGCATTTTCCAACAGAAGGGTTCTGTTTTTTTTATTTTTTATTTTTATTCCTTTAGTGTAAATATACTTGGAAAAAAAGGTTATGCTTCCGTTATGAAACTCCACCTTACTTTTTTTAAGTAAATGCTTAGTAAAATTAATTAACTTCAGAAGAAAAAAAAAGAAGAAAATGTTAACACGTGAAAAATTTTAAACGGTGGGCATTAAAAGCTAATCATTGCTACTCTCTGGGATTTATTTCTGTGCCAATGTAATCAGCACCACTTAAACACTAACAACTTCTCAACTAATTTATATTTCAAAATCATACAAGTTACTTGTGAGAAAAATACAATATTCTTGGCTCCGTTACCTGTCATTATCGTTATATGAAAATAAAAATACGAGACAGTAATGAATTTCATGTTTGTTTCACACATGCGCACATTCATTTGAAATTGTCATTGCGATGACTATTAATACTGGCAATCACTTCATCATTGATTATAGAGAAATCGTCCCATTTCTTCACATAACATTTTTTCTGAAGAATAAATATGGTCAATCTATTGGTATCTAAAAATTATACCATCCCCTAACCATTAAAAAAAGAATGGTCCAAATTTGTTCTCTAGGTCTGACGCTATGAGCTTACAAAAAAAAAAATAAATAAAAACAAACATGCGCTTTGAATAGAGAACCATTTCTTTTTGAAGTCAGTTAAAAAAAAAAATAAATAAAATATATATATATATATATGTATATATGTATATATATTTATATATTATATATATATATATATATATATATATATATATATATATATATATATATATATATAATATATATATATATATATATATATATATATATTATATATATATATATAATATATATATATATATATATATATATATATATATATATATATATTATATATATATATATATATATATATATTTATATTATATATATCAGTAGCGAGGCCTCAAGTCATCGAACGATTCGCCGATGACCTGAAGGCAAACCTCGTTTTGTACTGGAAGAATTAAAGTTTTTAAAATTTTATTTTCAGATTATTTTTTCGGATCATTTAATATTCCAAATAATTTTATTTTAGTGGTGCCATCTGTTGAGTAAACGATTAGGCGTGACCTGCACTCATCGCTACAGATTCCGCATCGGTTTTGTGTGTGCGCGCGCAACTTTTTTCGCTTGTCAGCCATTTCAGCCAATCAGATACTTTCACAGCTTCCCTTAGATGTAAAACAAGTCATCGGCGATGATCCGCGGAAATTTTATGTGCAAAGCATTTTGTTTTTACTGGCAACTCTCAGTTTTGGCGGATCGTGGGGTTGGATGGGAAGGGGTAGATATTTTTTTCTCCTGTTTCGTTCATTCTTTTTTTTTTTTCAATTCGGTGCGTCACATTTTTCAAAAAAAAGGGGTTGCGGTTATCTTACGATGGCACCAATATGAGCCCGACGGGTCGAAAACAATATTGTTTGCAACTACAGTAGCTTTGCATGGGGGAAAATACTGTTACCTTTTGTGTTTTGGAACTTTATCGAACTTTCAAAAACGAATATATGTGTGCGTGGTTTGGTTTTTCTACTCTCTCTTTTTAGTTTCAATTATAAATGTTTTTCATAAAAAGTAGTGCTCGTTGCCGTTCGAGCTTTGCATTTCAGCAAGCTTGAACTTTTCAAATTGAAAAAGAAGCATCTGTGAACCAAGATTTTTACAAGGTAAGTAAAATTTTTTGAAGACTTGATGAAATGTTCTGAAAGTATGAGGAGCTTACCCCTCCCTCCCCCTCACACATACATTCGTAAAAATCTGTAGCAATATATCATTTTTTTTAACACATTGTAATATTGTTATTCTTCAGCAATGAAAAAAAGAACCAAATAATGGATATCGGAAACGACAGTTTCAAATTTTCGAAAACTGAGAAATTAAATTTCGGAAACGGCAGCCCAAAATTTTCAGAAATTTCTTATCACAAACACCCCTGAGCGAAACATATGGTCTGATATATTTCTTTAGGGACCTGAAAGTTAGCGATGACTGATGCTTGAAGTCACGCCTCGCTACTGATATATATATATATACACTGAAGTGACAAAAGTCATGGGATACCTCTTAATATCGTGTCGGCCCTCCTTTTGCCCGGCGAAGTGCAACAACTCGACGTGGCATGGACTCAACAAGTCGTTGGAAGTCTTCTGCAGGAATATTGAGCCATGCTGTCTCGATAGACGTCCATAATTGTGAAAGCGTTGATGGGGCAGGATTTTGGGCACGAACAGACCTCTCGATGGTGTCCCATAAATGCTCAATGGGATTCATGTCGGGCGATCTAGGTGGCCAAATCATTCGTTGGAATTGTCCAGAATTTTCTTCAAACCAATTGCGAACAGTTGTGGCCCGGTGACATGGCGCATTGTCATCCATAAAAATCCCATCGTTGTTTGGGTACATGAAGTCCATGAATGGCTGCAAGTGATCTCCAAGTAGCTGCACATAAGCATTTCCAGTCAATGTTCGGTCCAGTCGCACTAGAGGACCAAGTCCATGCCATGAAAAAACAGCCCACACCATTACGGAGCCACCACCAGCTTGAACAGTGCCTTGCTGACAGTTTGGGTCCATGGCTTCGTGGGGTCTGCGCCACACTCGAACCCTACCATCGGCTCTTACCAGCTGAAATCGTGACTCATCGGACCAGGCCACGGTTTTCCATTCATCTAGGGACCAACCGATATGCTCACGTGCCCACGAGAGTCGCTGCAAGCGATGTCGTTCTGTCAGTAAAGGCACTCGAGTCGGTCTTCTGCTGGAATAGCCCAAGAAATCCAAATTTCTCCGCACAGTTCTAGCAGACACGTCCATTGTACGTCCCACATTGATTTCTACGGTGATTTGACGCAGTGTTGCTTGTCTGTTAGAATTTACGACTCTTTGCAGACGTCGCCGGTCTCGATCTTTAAGTGCAGGCGGTCGACCACTGCGCTGTCCATGGTGGGATGTTATGCCTGAAATTTCATACTCTCGGCACACTCTTGACACAGTGGATCTGGGAATGTTGAATTCTCTAACGATTTCCGAAATGGCATGACCCATGCGTCTAGCTCCAACTAACATTCCGCGTTCAAAGTCTGTTAATTCACGTCGTGCGGTCATCATCACGTTAAAACCTCTTCACATGAATAACTTGAACAGAAATGAAAGCTTTGTAAAAGCACTGCGCATTTATACCTGTTCTATGCGATGCTA
The DNA here is from genome assembly GCA_038373865.1 of Uloborus plumipes. Taxonomy (NCBI): domain Eukaryota; kingdom Metazoa; phylum Arthropoda; class Arachnida; order Araneae; family Uloboridae; genus Uloborus; species Uloborus plumipes. The sequence continues at coordinate 52,819 of JAXGGA010004197.1, read as the reverse complement.
CTGCCATCTGAAAATTTGCATATTGCTATCCCATGACTTTTGTCACTTCAGTGTATATTGAACCAAATTGCAATTATGAGTGTCGTGAAGCTTGATTGCTACGCACCTTTTAAGATTTTATCATTTAACATTGTATAATGGATTATATATTTCACTTAAATCATATATTGATAACCACTCTATTATGAACGCATTTGTATCACATACATATTATCTTTATTTTATTTTTAATAAAAACTACGGACAAAAATCGTTTTTAACTGAATTTTGATTTGTTTAAATAATCAGCTTCGGCAATATTTACTTGATTATTGATTTAATATTTTTTATTAAATATTGAAATAATGTTGTGATATTTTTAATAATACTGTTACTCTTCTATTTTTTGCTAACATTCTAATATTACTACAACATTTCCTAATAAGCAGAAGTCAGAAACTTTTCTCTATTAACATTCCGCACTAATTAGCTGCCTTTTCCCAAATACTTTTTGAACTATACCAAAGTCACTTATTAATGGTCAGAGAATCGCTTTAAGAGTTCCCTAGTTAATGCGCTTAGTCCTGACTAAATTACGGTTTCCCATCCTTTTAGGTATCTGAATCAGCTCTTTCTGTTACCATTCCATAGTGGATGTGACAATCCTGTAAATGGCCGAAATTTTCCTTCATACAGTGCAATAAAAGAATTACCTTTTCTTCGGGAAATGCGATTTTCCATGAAGCGGAAAGAACTCGCTTTTTGGTATTCAATAAGACGAACCCTCTTTCATTCTAAGATACTTTTAGATTATATACGAAAAAAATGAGAGGTCAATACGTGACTATATTTTACTATTTTAGGTTAATATTTTTTACAGGCAGTATAAAAATGATGATAAATGGGATTTCGTAGAATTAAGTGCTAAATAATCTAACGTATTTTTACGATGAGCCTTGGATTTAATGACATAAAAAGTTATCAGCGAGAATTAGATGATTCTTATTAAACTTATGAAATTTGAAAGAATATTTAATGAATCTTTAAATTTTGCAAGTTTTCAAAACACTCGCTGTGAGATTTTATGCCGTGGTTAAGCCATTACGAGAAGTTCGGGCTTCGCAAGATAGTTGGTATTATTTTAACAAAAGAACTGGTAGACGCACTACTTTGTCCGACTGCCAATCCGAAAAAGGAACCTACGGCAACTAAGGTCAAAAAAGAAAACGCATAGCTATTTGTCATTGCTAAAAAATTTAATTTTATTGCTATTGTTTGGCACTTTTTGGCCATATGTACTGCATTTTATGTCAAAGGCTTTTAATATTGAGCAAAAATAATGACATTTTTAAAAATTTAGTTTTTAGCTAATTAGCAAGGAGTTTTTATTTTTGAGAATGCTTCTGATACAATGACTTCAACAGCACAAATTACGTTTTTCAATTAGGGGAGACCGGGGCTATTTGGCATTAGGGCTACGTTGGCACTGTGCCTTTATTCTCTAGTACACAGTGCCCACAGCACTGCCGTCATGATGACATATACTAGGCAACCTACTTCATCATCCACAACAGTTTTAGTGTCTTTCTAGCGTGCGTTCAAAGAATATGGATGTTTTTGCGTTTTTTTTTTCTGGTAAGGAATTTTTTTTTCCAGATTTGCTTTTTGTTTTTCAGTACTCTTAATTTTTTTTCAAGTACTTCAAGTTTATGGTGGATACAGTAACGAATAGCCTGGGGATTGATGCAATTACTGGATTCCCAGTCGTTTGTATTCTAGGAACGGGGCCACCATGTTTTCCAGAAAATGCCTTTGGGGCTAGCTGGCAAAGTCAGTTTGGGGTATCTTGGTATAGGCCAGCGATCTATGTCAACTTACCCCACCATGATGTTGGCACGACATCGCATTGTTATAGATACCTACACAGACCTACCTGCTGTCCCTTCTACTAGTACGGGTAATGCTGGTGTTGGAAATGTTCCTACTACTGGTTAGGGGTAGTACTAGTGTTAAAAATTGTTGGAAATGGGGTCTCCAATTTCCTATTTTGTTCTTGGAGCAATTTCCCAATGAGCTGAAATGTTGTGAATATAATATAAATTTAATGTTATATCTCAAACTTTGTTAATTATCCCATTTAATCCCGTTTTCCCTGCGTGCAATGATTTGTTTACTTTTTCCAACTGATTCATGTGTCTATTTGCCCGTCGATGTGTTTACAAAGTGATGACGTCACAATGCAAGAGTTGAGTAACTTGTGGCTGATTTGCATTGAAAACAATTTGGGGAAAACCCTTTTAGAACTTGTTGAGTTGTTTTTCTTAGCCACAATATTTAAATCAGGTTATTCTAATTAGATTACGTCATGTCACTACGTATGTTCGACTTTAAATATAAATAAGAACTCAAAACCCCAACTCTCTCTCTTGGTGTTCATTTTTCCCGCAACTGTGGCCGTGGTTGGGTTGTAGGAGCTGGTCGTGCTCCATGTAATGTTTTGATTTTTCCCCACATTAGGATGTGGTGGTTTTTTCAATATAATAATGTAATGTCCTTTTAAATTTGACCTGCGTGAAGGGCAGGTGTGTTCCTGGATCTTTCAAGGTGCTTTTAAGATGATAGACCATGTGCTCTAATGAAATTGAGAGTACTGCTTGGAATGGTTTGCGGTTCGTGATTGCTTCGTCATCATGTTGAACTTTATCGTTTGCGAATGGCCATTTGGCGGCCGGAGACCTGGGTATGCCTTCGAATTCAGTTGTTCTGAAGGATGTGTTTGAATTCACCGGGTGGCTTGCTAAGCCTGATGTCGCTACTTGTGTGTTTGACTGGAGCCGCTGTCGCCTTCTGAATTGTTCCTGCTTGTTGACAGACGTCTACTAAAAGAGTGGTCGGCGATGTGTAGTGTTTCTGCAGGATTGAAAAGCTCTTCATCAGTTGTGACCGCCTATAAAATGTGAATCGACAGACTAATGGTTTGAGTATTACCTTTAAGTGACTGTCTTCTATCGGGCGTGTCTTTTCAGTTGAGAACTTTTAATGAAATGTAAAGTAATTTTCCAGGAACTGCTTATCATGTTTCATAGGACTCTATAATTTGTTAATGGGGGTTTGTTTGATTTTAGTAAACTATTTTGGGTGTATTATGTGACACAGTTTTACATGCTTATTTACACATTTTTACACATGTTGAAAATAAATTGTTGTTTATTTGTTAAAAAATGATTCCTCTCAATTCTTTTCTCCCGAGCAGATACCAATGCCACGGTTTTTTCTGTTGGTCGGTTGGTACCGCGGTGTATTCCGCGGGACCGACTGGCTAACAAGTGGTAGCAGAGCGTGGTTTTGGACTGCTTGGGGGAATTGAATCTTTTTGACAAATGTGTTTTGCTACCTGGTACGGAAAAAAATGGAAATATTTTCTGAAATGGGAACTTTGGACTTGTGTCCCTGTAAAGTTTGGACTCCCATTATGAAATTTGGAGCAACTTTTAAAAAAAAAAGAAAATTTGAATTTGGTCCTTTAAATGGAAGTTTTAAAAGTGTTTCTCTATTTAAAGTTCTAGGCTCCCAATTTAAAACTCGGAGCGTTTTTTTGTAATTTTTTGAAACTTAGTCCAATTTTGACCAGGGTAGCTGTGTAACGTTAAAAGCATGTCTTCCTTGAAAAATATAATGTGAATCTGTTGGATGTTTTTATTCGCCGCATATCTTGGGGGGAATTGTAAAATAACTTTAAAATATTTTGAAACTTGAAAATTTTGAGAAAAATATAAAAATTTTTTGTTGAGAAAAATTAGATTTTTTTTGCCGTTTGTAATGTGATAGCATATAAAATTGGGCTATCTGTCGGCATTTGTAGTTGTGTTCTAAAACTTTGGAAAGCTTCGATTGTTGCTTGTTTTGGAACCTGTGGGAAGATATTTTGGCTAAAATTGCCTGGTAGGAAGCTGTATTGTTTTTAGGAATGTGCATTCTTTTTGTTGTCCTACATTTTGGTCTTCCAATTTGAAACTGAAGTGTTTCTTGTATATAAAATCTAATTAGGTAATTTGAATCAAGTTGTTTCTGTGAAACGTAATGTTTCTGAAACTTTAGTGTATTTAAAAATTTGATTCTGAAATTCGAATTTGAAATATTTGAATATAAATTTAAAGGAATTTTTTAAATGTGTTTCTGGGATTGTGTTGGTAAATTTGAAACTTAAAGGGTTTCGGGAATTTTTGACTCAGAATCTGAAACTTAAAAATAATGTTTGTGAAATTTAAATTTAGAATTGAAACTAAAATTGTTTCTGTTTTCATGAAACTTTAATGAAATTTATTTGAATTTGAAATTTAATTGTGTGAGGGATTTAAAAGTTTGAAAATTAAATTGTTTTTTGAAGAACTTGAACGAATTAGGTTTTTAAAATTTTAAAGAATTTATAAGATGGGGGGAATAATAGAATTTTAAAAATGTAAGAGGGGAAAGGATTAAAATTGTATCCGGCCTCATTGTTTTTTTTGAAATTGAAATTTAAGAAAAGAAAGTTTTAAATGTATTCTTAGAACCCCCGTTTAAGTAGATTGAAAAATTGAAGTTGTGACTTTCGTTCTGGTTTTTTTGGAATTTTAGGATTTTAAATTGTTTTTCTTGGGTGTTTCTTGTGCCTTTGGGAATTGACTCCAAGAGGGGGGAACATGTTGGAAATGGGGTCTCCAATTTCCTATTTTGTTCTTGGAGCAATTTCCCAATGAGCTGAAATGTTGTGAATATAATATAAATTTAATGTTATATCTCAAACTTTGTTAATTATCCCATTTAATCCCGTTTTCCCTGCGTGCAATGATTTGTTTACTTTTTCCAACTGATTCATGTGTCTATTTGCCCGTCGATGTGTTTACAAAGTGATGACGTCACAATGCAAGAGTTGAGTAACTTGTGGCTGATTTGCATTGAAAACAATTTGGGGAAAACCCTTTTAGAACTTGTTGAGTTGTTTTTCTTAGCCACAATATTTAAATCAGGTTATTCTAATTAGATTACGTCATGTCACTACGTATGTTCGACTTTAAATATAAATAAGAACTCAAAACCCCAACTCTCTCTCTTGGTGTTCATTTCTTCCCGCAACTGTGGCCGTGGTTGGGTTGTAGGAGCTGGTCGTGCTCCATGTAATGTTTTGATTTTTCCCCACATTAGGATGTGGTGGTTTTTTCAAGTTAATAATGTAATGTCCTTTTAAATTTGACCTGCGTGAAGGGCAGGTGTGTTCCTGGATCTTTCAAGGTGCTTTAAAGATGATAGACCATGTGCTCTAATGAAATTGAGAGTACTGCTTGGAATGGTTTGCGGTTCGTGATTGCTTCGTCATCATGTTGAACTTTATCGTTTGCGAATGGCCATTTGGCGGCCGGAGACCTGGGTATGCCTTCGAATTCAGTTGTTCTGAAGGATGTGTTTGAATTCACCGGGTGGCTTGCTAAGCCTGATGTCGCTACTTGTGTGTTTGACTGGAGCCGCTGTCGCCTTCTGAATTGTTCCTGCTTGTTGACAGACGTCTACTAAAAGAGTGGTCGGCGATGTGTAGTGTTTCTGCAGGATTGAAAAGCTCTTCATCAGTTGTGACCGCCTATAAAATGTGAATCGACAGACTAATGGTTTGAGTATTACCTTTAAGTGACTGTCTTCTATCGGGCGTGTCTTTTCAGTTGAGAACTTTTAATGAAATGTAAAGTAATTTTCCAGGAACTGCTTATCAAGTTTCATAGGACTCTATAATTTGTTAATGGGGGTTTGTTTGATTTTAGTAAACTATTTTGGGTGTATTATGTGACAGTTTTACATGCTTATTTACACATTTTTACACATGTTGAAAATAAATTGTTGTTTATTTGTTAAAAAATGATTCCTCTCAATTCTTTTCTCCCGAGCAGATACCAATGCCACGGTTTTTCTGTTGGTCGGTTGGTACCGCGGTGTATTCCGCGGGACCGACTGGCTAACAAAAATGTCCCTATTGCTAGCGCTGAAAAGAGTGAACCTTCAATCCCCCCTAGTGCGACCCGTTTGTCCGAAACATGTCGACTTGTGACCCCTGAAGACATTTAGCCTTTTCCAAAATCAGGATCGTGAAAACGGACAACCAAAGGAGAAAAGAGGAGGCACTGTCCAATCCGAACAGATACTCCAGTTGAAAATGAACTGGCAGAATAAAAAGCTGAGAAAATAAAATAAAAACACTTTACGTTGAAGGGACACAGAAATAAAACAAACGCCATTAAAACGAAATCAAAAAATATTGCAAATAAACATTTAAAGAAGTAAGATATTAGTAGCATTGAAACTGATGAGCCTTTCTCTGGTGCTGATAGTGAGGATAACTATGATTTTTTGTTTCCTCAGTACAATGATGAGAATAAAGATGAGCCATTTCTACTGGATCTGGTCTTCCCCAACCTTCCTACACAGCCCCCACCTGCAGATGAGACAGCATTAAGCTGTTGGAGCTGATTAGGTGAGTAAGGGATAGTGAAGTACGGGGCTCACAAATATCCAGGGCAAATACTTAAAGTCGATAACGAGGACTTTTCATTCTCCACTATGGGGAAAACTACAAAGTATTGGAAATGACCAGTGCCACCCGATGAAATCTGGTACAACAACAACAAAGTTCTGGGGAAAATTACCTCTTCATTTAGATGAGTAAGAATACATCTTTTGCAGTTGACATGAAACATTTATAACCTAGCTACATTGTTCATACCATACAATGCTCATGCCTAGCTACAATGCTTTTTAAAACTTTGTTTTGACGTATTACCTTATAATCCATTTAAATAAATATTTAAAAAATAAAAAAATGTTATATTGTTGCAAATTTAACACTTTAAACAATGTTACGCCAACATACTCCGATGCATCTGCCAACTTACTCCGACTCTGGGAAAAGTTGGCACTATTGAGGAGCCTTTGAAAAATATTTTTCACGAGTTTCACAGTGAATTTTAAATTATGTTCTTAATGGTTTTTTATAGCCGAGATGTTACCCTATCATAGGCATAAATTACTTTTACTATAATGACAATAGAAACTAGCTGTCGTGGTCGTCACGAAACTTTCTTCTATATGTATCTTATGAATTCCGGTTACAAAATAAAATACATACTCGCCCGAAATATTGGAGACAGCTCCAATTTCCCAATTATCGTAATAATCCTGCAAATGAAGAATCAATGAGCGAAATCGGTAATCATTGCAAAAGCCTTGTTTAGATTAATTGCAAACATTTTATTTGTTAGTAAAAAGAAATTGGCAACAGTTAAAAATTTCAAATCATTGAAAGTTTTCAGCTGTTTTGATAATTAAATAGCGTGAAAGCGATTTTTTAATGAATTAATTTTTCGCATTTTTGACTAAGCGCAAAAATCACCCCACCCTCCCCCTGGGGCGATTAGCGCCAAAATTTAATCAATGCTTGCTTCCATATTGGGTTAGTGTTATTCCAAATTTCATTCAAATCTCAGCAATATTTCTCGAGATACTGAAGGTGCAATGACAAAATAAGCCCTTTTAATTGCTCCGCCCCCATTGAGATATTGACACACAAATTGAATCAGCACTTGTACTCAATAGGGTCAACCTATGGACCAATTTTCGTTTGATTCCGCCTGTTACTTCCTGAGATATAGCAATCACCCCCGCGCAGAACACGTGCGATTGCTCCACCCCCCCCCTTCGAGATGTTGACACACAAAATGAATCAGCACCTATACTCTATAGGGTCTACCTATGGACCAATTTTCGTTTGATTCCGCCGGTTACTTCCTGAGATATAGCAAGCACCCCCGCGCAGAACACGTGCGATTGCTCCACCCCCTTCAAGATATTGACACGCAAATTGAATTAGCACCCGTACTCGGTAGGGTCTATCTATGGACTAATTTTCGTTCAATTCCACCGGTTACTTCCTGAGATATAGCAATCACCCCCACGCAGAACACGTGCGATTGTTCCGCTCCCCTTAGAGGAATTCGCTAAACAAAGTCAGGTGCACCAGTTCACATAGTGGTACACATGTGCAAAAATTTTTGTTTGATTTCATGCAGTAGTTTTTGCTCTAGCGTGGCCACAAAAACTGGTCACACACGTACAGACTCACGCACAGACACACAGACACACAGACAGACATTTTCCAAAAATGGTCGAAATGGACTCAGCGCACCTTAAAACATGCAAATCCGTCAAAATTCGACATTCGGAAATTTTCACGAAACCAATACTTTCTTCTATATATTAGATATAGAAGAAAGTAAAATTAGAAAAATCGAGAAATAAAAACTATGCCAACTAGCTCCGGTCTCCCCTACGGAATTTTCATTAAATGTAAGGTATTTTTACAAAACAAAAGCATTAAAAACGACAAGAAAACCAAGACTCGGACTGCTTTTGGTGCAACAATACTCTAAAACTATTTATTGTCCACACTATGGCAAGTCATTTCCGCTCAAATAGATAATAAATTCTGCTATTAATTTCAACCATGAACTTCCAGATTCTGCATCAAGTATGTTTCTCATAGTTATTTCACTGTTTATCTAATGAAGAAACGAATATTTTATTCTTATCAAAAAGAAAGAGCATTAATAATAATAATAATAATAGGGTAAGTATGTGAACCACGCCCGACCTAAACGGAAACATTTTCAAAACCTGGCTATGTGCTAATGGCCTTGCTTATGAAAAATCAAAAATAATGCTTAATACTTTCCTTAGTGTAGGTCTAGATAAAGGTTCATCATCACTGGCACGGTTGAGACCTTAACAAAACGCAATGAAGTCCTACTGTATTCAGATGGTGTTATGGGTAAATACGCTACAATCATCTGCCAAGTTTCTATTAATCTTAGATGAACACTTATCAAATGACTTCACCTCATGAACATCATAGTTGAATGTTGATGATGTGTTTTCTCTGACAGTAACCTTCAGTAATATCTAGACATTAAAAAAAAAAAAAACCAATGTTACTCTAAACATGGTATTTTGCGGATTTCCACCGCTGGCTAGTAAAAAAATCAAACTCTAATTCAAACAATTTTTCATTCAAGCAACCTGTCAAGAAAAAACTTCGTTCAAGAACCCCGCTCTCCCCCAAATAACTTTTTAATGAACATTCCTATTCGAATAAAAAATAAATTTGTCCTAAAGAATCTCGGCAAGAACACCATATTCGATTCAAACAACTTTTCGTTCAACTTTGAGCCATTCAAACAACCTGTACGCTTAATAAATTTTGAGTGAACAGTGAGATTTGAACAAATTTCTCTTTGTTAAGAATGGCGTATTTCGTTTTTAAAAATCAGAACTAAATACTCAAAATGTGTGCTTGATATGTATCTTTCCCGTCTAAAACAATTTAGACATTATTTATCAGATGCTAGAGTGTTGATTTTTGTAAAATTGAAATAAGGCTTGTTTTGTTCTTGACGGAACTTTATTTTTTTTGAGTGTAAGATACTTTTTGGCGTCACCTCTTCATGGACCTCTTCATGTCTTTATTGGACCAACCAATTTTGAACTACTATTTAAACAGTAAGACAGTTTGAAAGTGTAGAACAAACGTCGAATACAGTCAAACCTATTTATCCCGAAGCTGCTTATCTCAAAAATCTCTTTATGTCGAAAATTTTCAATTTCCCTGCTTTTACAGTATAAATTTAATGTTTTTTCTTATGTTTGTCCCGAATGATTTTTCCAGAAAACCTCTATATTTCGAATTTTGACGACTCGCATTTTTGAATTTCATCTCCAGCCATCTTTATCAATGGTATAACTTGGAGACAAAAATCATCTTCTGCACAATCATTGAAAAACTATATTCGTACTTAAAGGTGTGCGATAACTGGCTACCGATATAGTCATCAAAATTAGTAAAACGTGGACTCACAACATGTCGTACAGTAAAATATTCAACAATATCAACGCAAAACAATGTATTAAGTATTTGACTTTGTTTCAATTGCTTATTTTCGTAAATTTTTCCCAAATATCTATATTTCGAAACCTTCGTATCTCGAATTTTTCTTTTGTCCCGTGAAATTCAACTTAACAGGTTTGACTGTATTGCATTTAGTTTAAATTTCTTTTGTAGGATATCACTGATGCTCTGGGGGTTTTTTAATATAATTAATTCAATCGTTAATTGAACAGAAGTCACATCATTTTGCATATGCTCTGGAAATTAATGAAAATGGTAATTCTTTTAATTACGTTTTGGTATTTTATACTTTCTAAAAAGAGCTTACGCATAATATCAGGTTAATTAAATTAACATATTGTAGTCTTCGAGCATTTGCAAAAAAAAAAAAAAGCCTGAAAAGGAATTTTTTAATAAAGCTGGAAAAGAAGCATTTTTATTGCCACATTTAACGTAAAAAGTTGAGCATGTTTACCTTTTTATGAAAGAACATATTTATTTAGAGAGAAAAAAAACCAAGATCAAATGTGTTAAATCATCTCTAAAATTATCCTGTAGTACTTAAACGAGGCAGCCATTCCTCACTTATCTTTTCTTTATTAATCAAATAAAAGCGAAACTCTTTGTTGACATCGTACAAGCAATTTCCGTTTCACTTATTTGCATAATTGAATACATAACATTTATTTTCTTGCCTTTTGGTAATTTGCTAGTCATTTAGATTCTGCATTTACTTCTTTTCTTCCCAAAAACGTGCTACGATACATGATTCATTTGATGTGCATTCTAGCTATTCATATTTTCTGCTTAAATACTTTTTTTTTTCCTTTTTTGTTTTTTGCCGAGTGTTTTTTTTTTTTTTTCTTTTTCTTTTTTTGTTGGTGAGCTTTGCATTTTGATCGATGTTTATTAACAAAAAAATCAAATTTTTCCATTAAAGACCTCGGGGTAGCTTTAAATTTTAAAACTTTGAGGCATCGCAAAAAACACTGCTTTAAAACTCATTTTTAAAGACAAGATCTTTAAAAATGAGTTTTAAAGCAGTATTTTTTTGCGATGCCTCAAAGTTTTAAAATAAGAATGTTTAATAAATAAATAGCTTAATGTTTAATATTACGTCGCAATATGTGTCTATGAAGTTAGTTTTAACTGCAGTTTAATAAACTGTAATGTTACTGGGGTGTAATTAATTGTAATGTATTGGAGGGTGACTCGATATTTCTTCAAGCACACATGATAATTCAAATGCATTTAAATTTTGTAATAATAAGCCAAGCTGAGTCTTAAGACATAAAAATATTTTGGTTCCAACGCAATGATTCAATTATTAAAATACTATCTCGTTATTCTCCTGAAATGTATGCTGTTACAGCTTCATTCCTTCAATATCTTACGAAATTTTATATCAGATGTTTCGTTTTGGTTCAAAACGAAAGACGCTATATTTATTCATACATTTTTTTTTCAATTCTAAAACAAAATCGACAAAGGATTGAGTTGTTTCTATTTGAACCGATGTCTGCAATTTTGTGGTTTTAATAAGCAATAATATGACGTATTGCAAAATACCGAATAATAAATGTCAGTTATCCTATTGGCTAATTTATTTGGAGATAAATTTGGAGGTTTTTTTCCCTACCGATATGAGATAAAATAATAGCCAATAAAAATAATGATTAATTTAACTAATTATGTGTACGAAGATTTTTTTGTGTAGTTAATAAGAATAAATACCGACGTAATTTAGCCTTTTGTTCCCTTCTGTAATGTTATAGGTGTTAGTCATGTATTTAATGCAGTAAAATAAGAACATTTTAAATCCATTCTCTTTCTTAAACTAGTGTTAGTGTAGCAGTACATCTGCGAACTTCTTTTCCAGCATTTCCATTCTTTTTCAGTTTTATTTCTAAAAATGTGTTCACGAATTTTCTTTACGAGATTGCTGATAATACAGATATTTCCAATTCGAATCATTTCAATTCCCTTAAAAAATCGAAATCCTACTAGACGAATTGCTTCAAAAAATTAACTTCAAAAGCATTTTTAATATCTCGAGAGTAAGTTTTTTCCCCTAGTATATTTTGCTGCCATTTTTTTATTTATTTTTTTTTTCTCTCTTAGATACTTTTTTTCTAACAAAAAGCCTCTCTCAGAAAAAATTAGCCTAAAATAACAGTAATTTGTTTCAGAGCCTTCTTTTTTTTTTCAAAAAGCTTCTTTTCAAAACATGTTTTTAAATATATCTTTTAGATTAATTTTTTTTTTTACTCAGTATCAAGTGTCATGACCTAGGTAAGGAAGGACAGTAGGTTTGGTACTTCTAAAAAAAAGTAATTACGGAAAATCAATTTTTCCTAATAGAGGGACTTTTCACGTGTTTTTTTTTTTCTCGTTTGGATAAGTAATTGTTATTTGACACAGCTGGCTAGTGCATAGGTCTTGGTTATGTATTTATTTATAATTTTACTTCGAAAAAGAATTGGTTGAACTTTTCTCTTGCATTTTTAATGCTAAAAACTTTTCAGTTTAAATTTGATTTCATATCAATCATATTTTTTTCAAAGTATAATTCACTAAAAGTGCTCTCAGTGAAAATTCGAATAGTACTAAGAACTAAAGCTAAAATTAAAAATGAATTTTCACCTTTTCTTACTTTAGGCCTTTGACTTCTTAGTGCTAAAGTTGTTATTTACATTATTACATAGACATTTAAACAAACTGTTTATTTTTTTCATCCGGCAAACTTCTGTTATTATTTTAGCAATTTAGGGGAAAATGGTAATAAAGGAGATGTTTTTCAACTTCATTTCTATATTGTTTTCTTCCTGTTAGATTTTATTCAAATGTTTGAAAAAGCTTAACTTTTTTCTGCAATGTAGAAAACTAATCAAGAATTTGAAAAACATTTACTCGTAACGAGCAATAGCTGAAATACTAAATACTAATATTTTCGACCCCCCCCCCCAATGTTAAATCTGCCACTAGCAGTTTCTAAAAAAGACAATTTTAAATTTTAAAAAAAAATCTAGACAATAAGAAATAAATGAATACTTCTACAAAGAAGAAAAATAAAATTTGAATTACTTATAACCGCTCTCGTGTTTCCGGGTTTCAAGGAACCTTTTTTTTAATTCAATGCAAAAAAAAATGAGCTTTTGGATGTAAAATGCAGTAAAAGCAACGAGAAAGAACAGTATTGGTAAAAATTACAAATTAACAAAACAAGACAAAATGAAACTCAAACCCGAAATTTATTACATGATTATCTTCCAGAAAAAGAGCGTTGAACTTAAAAAATACCAAGAAATTTCGAAATAATGAGTTTTGTTGTTTAAATTAGAAATAAATATGACGTTAAAAGTACTATTATTAATCAGTAGTTACATTTTAAGAAAGACAAAGCATACAACTGTAAAAAATAAGAAAAAGCAATTAGGAAAACAATAAAAAAAGTGCTAAACATTAGAAAATAAAAATAATAAATAGAAATTTAAAAGCAGGAAAGAATTAAAAATGTCAGAAAAATGACACATTAGTAAAACAATAAAACTTTAAAGATCAATAAATAAAGAAACAAATATTTAAAACGGAAATTAAATTGCATAGAAATCCAAAATGACGTTGTTATTGTTAACTAGATAACTAGATAGTTAAAAGTAAGAAATATAAGTGCATTTTTATATTTTTCTGAACCAGCCACCAAATTAAGGATATTAGTGAGGTAGACCGACCAATCACAGAACAATTCTTAATTTCTTAAGACTTCAACTGCCCTCTATTCATTTTTAAAAACAAAAATCCCAGAACAATGAGCAGTTGTCCACTTGTAAGACATGTTCTTATCTAGGCTGAAGCAGTTTTCTGATTAACCCCCTAACCCCCCAAAAGTAAAAGAAAAAAAATGAACTCAAGCATAGCTATTACCTTTCTGGACAACATTTTTTTTACTTCAGGAAACAATTGTTTCCTTCCAAGTTTCAATCAAGGGAGACCATAGGAAGCACACCTACTTATTTTTTAAAGACTTACTGCTTCCGGCAGATACTAATGTACCAAAAGCGTCACAATGTTCTATTGTGGAATAAATCACTTAACAACTGAGGCAAAATGATTGTGGAGGTATGTGCCAAATTCGGCACACCTGACGTTAAAGGATTAATGTTCTTCCAGCTTTTTTCAGTAATAACACATATCAAGAAAAACATGTTATTAACCAAGTAATAGTGTTGAAAGATAATATGAGATCTGTAAAATCAAATTACAACTACACAAATTACACAAATTATATCGTGATTTGAGAGGGGTGAGAAGGTTTGTGAAATAATGACAGTTTGTTATACTAGGGAGGGAATGAGTTACGAGAAAAATGACATCATGCGTTTTGATCCTTCTTCTTTTTTTTTTAAGAAAATGTTTATGAAAGTGGAGTGACATGCGAGTAAGGAGGGAGGGGGCAGTGACATGTGACTCGTTATGACATAGAGGATGTTAAAAATGTTAAGATAAAGTGTACCATCAATTTGGACAAACTTTGAAAGGTTTCACTGCTCATCTACCCTAGTATTCTCGCTTTTGCGCGATTCTAGTCACGCAAGACTGTTTTAGTTAATGCCAAATAAGCTACGAAAAATAAATTTTTCGCTTCAATGATTTAGCAAACTACATTTTCCTGGGTTATTTTAATAGCATCAGTTTATTTGGATCAATGTTCATAAGTGAAATATTACACCACAGAAGCAAACACAATCAAAAATTATCTTTTAATCTTCCACCTCATAAATATGCATTATCAAGAGATGCATCTTTAATTACCAAATATTTATGAAAGGAAACAGTCTTAATAATTTATTTCCGGAGCAATTATTCCTCAGAATGTGTCTTTAACTGAAGCCTGCACTCATAATAATTGCTATAAGTCAATATTCAACCTAATCAACATGCTTTACCCCGAGGAAATTAAGGGTTATTTCCTTCTTTGGAAGGTAAGCGAATTCAGTTACCTGGCAACAAAAAGAAAAGAAGATCAAATCTTTAAACTTTTCTTCATTTGTTTCTGCCAAATTGCACTTTAAGTATATATTGTGCATAACAGTCTCAAATTATATGGATTTCAATAACTAAAATTATCTTTATAAAAATGTAGCGCAAACTAAAAATGTATGATAATGAAAACTAAACATATAATGCATTAGTTAGCATTCTATTCCCTGTAACGAAAGTGTTCTAATGATATTTAGAATGAATAAAAAATCTGAAAAGGTAAATTAACTTTTATGCAAAACTATAAGTAAAACTTATAGTTTTGCATAAAAGTATAACTATAGTGAAAATATAACTTTTTTATACTTTTTTATACGAATTTCAGTTTTTTTTGCATGAGAATGACTCAGGGATATTCCCACAAAGGATGGAAAAAACTTTGCGAAATGGAATATTGAAAAAAGCATACAAAAAATCAATCGAAAAGCTGATTCTAAGAAAAATATTGGATCTACGTTGCAATTTGTTTCTCAAAAAACATGTTCTGCTTACTTTGAAGTATACCTACGACTTTGAAAAAATATTTGCAATTATTTTGAAATGATTGTGGAAAAGAAAAAACATATTTGTATTAAGGTACGTGTCTTTGCTATGGATGAATAAACATGAACAAACTTACATAACTTACATATGTTGCTATTTTAGGTACACTTTTATGCATTGCTGTGACGCACTCGTGTTCTATTCAAAAACTGATTAAAGTAGAAATAAAAAGTTTTTTATATCAGTTCATTCAAATTGCTCAAAAACATGTTATCAACAAATAAGTTTTCACAACCCAACAAATTTTTCTCATTACTAACACATAACAGCATCTTTATTTTCCTTCTTACTTTAGACAAACATCGCACGTTTCAAAAACGTATAGAAATCAGTTATTCGTTCTTCTCCCCATAAAATCCTTTTTTACCCATTTTTGCCAATATGCTTATTTCAATACTTATTTGCTATCCTTCAATACACATTTCGCTTTCAAAATGTTAAAACATGTCCTCCTCTTCTCTATACTTCGCAGTCAGAATCTCTATAATTAGAAACATTTTATTTAATCTTTCGTTGGAAAAGTATAAAAAGAATTCAAGAGAATAAATGAAACCAAACAAATATAATTAAAGAATTTAATAGTTTACTGACATTGTTCCTCCACATATGGACGACTGTATTCATATTATTTGCCCTACAACTATTGCATTTGTGAAATATGCTTTACTTTGATTATGACATATGTGTTCAATAGGGAAATTGCTTGTTTCATCCACCTCACTTTTAATTGCATCTGCTTTTGGCATATTTGCATACATTATCATGTTAAACAACATTTCCTTTGAAATTACATGCAGTTAGGGATTTTCCATCAGGTACAAAATGACTAGCAGAATTGTTTCTGGATAATAACAAACCTTAACTTTTGAAGATGTTTATTTTGCATTGTACTTAAATTTTACCATGTGACAACTAATTAACTAATATGAACATTTTCAGATGAGTGTTTTCGGTTCTTAATACTTAGCTTATATAAGCAAAAAATATTGATTTTTTTTTTTCTAAACACAGCACGATTCTGTAATTTTGAAATATTTTCGAACTTTTCAGGTGTCCTTTCCTTAAGGCAAATATCTGCTCGAAACATCTAAATTCATTAAGAACAACGCTTAAAGGGTAATTCTCTCACGCATGACTCAAATTTTGGGATGAACAAAAAACTTCCATGGTTCAAAAAACTTCCATGGTTCAATGGGGCCCTTATTTTAGAGTTTTGTTAATTTTTTTTCAGAATTTCTTTCTTTAATGCAAATGTGTTATAAATATTTAGTGCTTAAATGACACAGCCAAATAAGTGATTTTTCGCAACTGAATTAAATATTCAAAAGTTTGGATGGACCAATTTGCTTTTTCATCGGCACCGAACTCACTAATTTTCAATTGTTTCCAATTTAACTTTTTAAATGCAAATATTCACGAAATATCAAGTAGATTACTTTTGGGTAGATTTTTAAAATGAGTACCATCAATATGCCGTTTTCTTTCAGCGTTTATGTGATAACAGCACAGGGTGCGTTGATTGTGAGGAGGGGAGGTATTACTTACATTAAAAAGAGCGAGCCTACATCAGCAATGGACTCATACATGGCTAACTTCAAAGAAGTTGTCACTCAAACTCATAGCACATAACGGACAATCCTTTTGAATCGTTTTTTTTTTTTAAGACAAAAACATAAGTATTGCATATCTCATAACCATTAAATATGATGGAGTTGTTGCTAACACAAGTTATAAAACGGAACTATAATTTTGGTAGAAAATAAGAATAGGGAAACGCCTCATGGTGGCTATTTTGTTTGTTTCCAGAAATTGAACCATCTTTAACGATATCTCAATCTATTTTTTGATAAACTAGAGAGCTCTCCTTGAAATGTTGCAGACGTTTTAGAGAACTGCGAAACTCAAACATTTTTAACGGATTGAAAGAAATCTATTAGTGAATTAAAGTACGATAGACGAGTACTGCAGTAGGTAATAAATACACCACCATCTCGTTTATTCCATCCATAGACTGCAATTTCGTGTTTTTTAGCAGTCGTCAGCATGGAATAGAAATTAAACGAGCAGGAGCTGGAAATCCTCTTATAGAGCAAAGATAGTCTAAATAAAATTACAAAAAAAAAAAAAAAAACTGGTACACTGTTAAAAATTCAGGAAGCTTTTACGGTAAATGTCACTGTAAAAAGTAGCGTTTACAGTACAGAACATTTTTACAGTAAATTGTACCGATAAAAAATTTGCGATTGCAGCGCCAATTGATGACTTACTGTGAGATGCACATGACACCCGATTTCCGCTTTCCTGATGTGTCTCCTCTGGTACAGTGGATAGTAAAGCAGTGTGAAAAAATTGGGTCCCGGGTTCGATCCTTGTCGCTCGTATCTCGCGCTTTTTAAATCTCGCTTTCTCTCCCGTAAAATTTTACAGTAAAAAAGTATTTTACGGTGAAAGTTACTGGCAACATGGATGCCAGTAACTTATACCGTAAAATTTCAGGAAAATTTTTAACAGTGTAGAGCTAGTGTGAAATTAGAATACCAGCGAGCGACCGGTATAAAGCAGTAACTAACCACCCCTAAGAACGAAACTGCAGTCCATGGATGGAATAAACAAGTTGCTGGTGCATTGCTTGTTTCTACCTTAGCCCTGGCTTAGGGGCGGTTACTTAATGCTTTGTACTGTAGTAGGATTTAAAATTTTCGTGAAATATGTCTGACAGTATCGCTGGTGGCCATCTTGATTGGAACCGATTTCCATGATTCCTAAAATCAAAACCAGAAAGCAAATATCACTTGATGCTGCCAGATAGATTTCAAGAAGATGCTTCTGATCACTACTGCGGTCTGCGAATTCTCTTGAATTTTCTAGCAGATAACGCTCAATATGCTGAAGGTCAATTTCCAGTTATCCATAGCTGTTTCAATGTCATCCGAGCAGCTCTCCAGTTTTGCACGCTTTTCAACAAACTATGAATTGAAGTTTCACTTAAAATAGACAAATAAAAGAGCCGTTATATAGGTTTCCCAGCTTTATTGTCAGGTATGTAATAACTCCATTTTTGAAACATGCGTTAGTTGTAGGTCTATCAAATTAAATGGCTATAAAATACGCAATATTTATGCTTTGGAATTGCTTTCTTTGAGGTTCTACGAGAATGAGAGTAAACTTACGACGTTCAATTTGGAGAAATCAAAGTCCCTTCAGCATTCAGAAATTCGGACATATTGAGAAGGGACAAAATTTAAAAACTAAGGGGCCGGAATTCCAAGTTTTTGCTTTTTTTATCACCCCAAATTCTGTATGCTTAAATCAGATGAGAAACGGCATCTTTTTAGAACTTTAACTAAGAATGTTATGAAGTTTGTTTTTTTCGGACCACCCTTCTAAGCATAACATAGTAAGTTGGCATTGAATGTAGTCATTTTTTTGCGATTTGGGGTGAATTAACTCTATCTTACTAAAAATGAGAAAGAAAATTCCGACTAGTTTTTATTTATAATTTGTTTGTTATTGTAATTTCATATTTAAATACATTAACTATATAACCATAATAAACTTGCAATTTTGTTTTCAAATAATTTTGAGAAATCGTACGATCTATTTATATGTACCAAAAATTTTCCAACATTTGCACATATTTTTACATATGCATTGATATATGTATGCACACTTAGGGTATTGCTTCAGATACATTTGCGTGCATAAATAACCCAAAATTTATTAAAAATGTTTCTACCCTAATTCGTTACATTTTATGGAGTGCACGAAAAATATAATTTTAGGATTACATGCACTCAACCTCACCATCAACGTTACAATAAAATCAGCTCATCAGTCAAGTGTTAAATTAACTAGGATTAAACAAATTTGAGCAAAATATTATGTAGCTTTATGAATAAGAACTTTTACATTTGAACATAGCTTTAAACTATATTTTATATTTTGTCCAAGGAAGTTTCAGGATAGTTTATTTTTATGAATAGTAAACTTAAATGATCCAATTAGGGCCAACTTTTATATTAGTCACTAAGATGACATAAAGTTGTTCGAAAATATTCTGTTTCGCGGATCTCAAGAATTAAATTATCTCTAGAATCATTCTCCTATGAAACAGAGATTTCATCGAGATAGAACGCTTTACATCTTTCTTGTAGGCTCTTACGAAAACTCATTATCTCAATTCTCGCTCAGTTTCCCTTGCTTCCGCTGTGGCACATAATTAAGAAAAGTCTTCTTCGACTTTGCTTTGAGAAATCCGCTAATGCCTGTATGTCTTGAAATACTCATTCACTTGTGAGAATCTCATTATTTTTGCTAACAACCAGAAATATTGCACATAATGGAATAAATTGGTAAATATTGTTTACATACAGGGAGAAATCAGACTCAAAAGAGCTGGAGAAAGTTTGAAAGGGGTTTCATAATAAGGCACTTACTGTGATTCTCTTTCGATATTATCAGTCGTTGAGAAATTATTCCACTTACGTACAGGTTGTATCTTCAGGTATAATGCAATTGTATCTCTTTCCAATTTTACTCTTGGGGATAGAGCCAACCTTTGCAGTTTGTCACTTTCTTAAAACGAACCTACATCAAGATGGCTGATTTTAATGACTTAATATACGAGGTTTTTCTTTTTTTTTTCCTCCAACCTGCGCAAAGCTATAAAAATAAACGGATTCAAATAAAAAAAAAATCTTTTATTGTCAAAAGTAAGGTACAATGCTCTACAAATGTCTACTTAATCACCTTGACGATTAAAGCATTTGTTATATATGTGAACAAGCTTTATAATAGCCTCCTCGTAAAATGTTGCCGCCAATGGTTGGAAGTGAGTTATGACGGTGTCTTTGGGTTCCAAGCCACTTTGGAGGCACGATGCCTTTTCAAACTCCAAGCAGGGGTCTTCAAATCCCTGCTTCAGTTCAGGGAACAAATGAAAGTCACTTGGTACTTGGTCGGAACGTTATGGTGGGTGTTCAAAAATGTCCCACTGAAATTGCTGGATGAACCGTTGGGTTACACGAGCGCTATGATGACGGGCATTGGCATGCTCCCCTGCTTGGGGCCATGGCAATGACCGTCACCCCTGCTTGGGGTCTGTTAAAGCATCGTGTTTCCAAAGTGGTGTGGAACCAAAGACACCGTCACAACTCACTTCCAATCATTGCCTGCAATTTCTTACAAGGAGGCTATTATAAAGCTTTTTCACAGATATAACAAATGCTTCAATCGTCAAGGCGATTATATAGAGAACTGTAGAGCATTGTACCTTACATTTAAAAATAAAATATTGTTTTTATTTGAATCCGTTTATTTTTTATAGTCTAACTGAGGTTGAAAAAAAAAATAACCCTCGTAGAAAAACTCGTCTCCTTGTTATAAGGCAAAGCCAATATACGGAGAAAAAAAAGAAAGAGGGAAAAAATCATTTGACAAAAGCTCTTTTACTCGTGACTTAAGGTTTTAAAAATGCCTTCAAAACACATTAATTAAAAAATTGCAAAAAACCACGATCCAAATTTATACTTGCTTAAAAATGTCATTAATTAAATTTGATTAAAGTTAAATAGATGAAAAAAAAAAAAACTCTAATACCATACTTGTGGTAATTTTTGGCTCTAAACTATTGGTGAGTGAAGGCTAGATTGCATATATATATATATATATATATATATATATATATATATATATTATATATATATAATATATATATATATATATATATATATATATATATATATTATATATATATATATATATATAATATATATATATATATATTATATATATATATATATATATATATATATATTATATATATATATATATATATATATTATATATATATATATATATAAGAGGTCCGCGGATATTTAAACTCCTATGTAGGTTTCATCATTCTTGAAGACAACATTGCGAAAAAGGTTTTACTTACTAAACAAATTTCATGTGCTTAGAAATTACAGTATACAAAATACATTAAACAAAACAATACTACTTTGTTCGGAATATACAACTAATTTGGAAACACCTTAATTTCGACACTGGATTTTCATACATGCGCGTCATTTCGATTCTTCCAAACGGGGAAATGGTAAATGCGTAATATAAAATCTATAAAAAAAACAGCAAAAACCACTTTCACGTATGTGCACTTACATTAGTTTCCCAAAGCTAGGCGGGCAATTGATAACCAATGATCCCTCAAATAGAGCTTTGTGTGTATTGCGATTATCTATTTACAACAACCAGATGAGGAAATGAACGGGGGTTTCCATTTCCCCCCTAGTCTCCAAAATTAAAGGACACATAATGACATTTGCTAACAAACAGATACAATGTCCAATCTTTTCATACCCAGTTACTTTTAGAAAGTGTAGTCTTGGACACAATGAACTGATTGTTTTGTCTCAGTTTGTCCAAAATAAAGGAAGGGATCTAAAATTGAACGATTGAAATTTTGTTTCCTTTTCCTCAACTGACCGTAGTCTTATTCATTTTTACTTCTGGTAAAGGTTAGAAAGAAGACAGAGACAAAGTAAGTGCAGTGAAATCTCGTGGCAACGAAAAACAATAAAACGAAATATACGTTTCAACAAATTTAATTTTTCGTCTAATTTAATTTCCAGTGCAATGATTCGATTTCATTAAAACGAAGTTAAAAGTTGCAACGAATATCATTTGCGATCCCTTAACATTTGTTGTAATGGAATTTCATTAAATAATTAAAGCTTTTAATAAAAGTCATATGCAGAGAGAGAGTCAGGCGCATCTTCATCTATGGTCAGTAATGTACGCAAATAAAGTATTCTATAAAGTATAACACTATACTCCTAGTTTATCCCTCCATACATTTTGAAAAAATACTATTAATGTTGAAAAAATGCTCTTTATTTCTATCTTAAACGTACTTTTAATGAAAACATGTTCTGAATACTTTAGAGTAAAAATACGTTGTTGTTTTAAAGTAGTTAAGATTATAAAAAAAAAAATCACTTGTTTTTTCAAAGAATTTCTTCATTTCAAAGAATCTCAATTGATGTTTCGTGGTATTAGACATTTAATATATATGTTCCTCAAAATAAAAAACCTTGTAGTGTAGCGAGTTGTAATGTCTAAGCAAAGAAGCATTCAAATCCTAAGAACTATATGTGGAATTGAAACCCATTTCGTTGCTAGGTGAGAAATTTACATTTAGAAAATATAAGTTTTATTCTAGACTTTGTTTCTCATGTAAAGTTATCCAACAGCACAAGTTATTAAATATAAATACGAATAATAATTTCATAACCTTTGTTTCTCAGTTACAATGGAATGCAAAAGTTCTGTTATTACATTTTCACTGGTATCGGGAAAATAGAATGCAATAATATTAAAATATGTACTGGAAAATTATTTTCCATACCGGATATACGTTATTGTGTTGAAATGTTTAATGAATAAAACGAAAGTGTAGTGTTTCCCGAGTAATTTCATGTTCGACATTTTCAATGTTTATCTCTTTTTCGAGAAATTGGTAAGGGCAATAATCACGTTTTAAATAGGAATGCATTTGTAAAACGACTAAAAATATAACCCAACTCAGTTCATCACGAGTTGTAAAAAGTGCTCCTTTAAAGTAATAAGCTGTGACTATGGCAATATTTATCCTTTTTGGGGGTAATAGGAAAGAGTACTTGGTTCTTTATTCAGTTAAGTTACTTTTATATAGTACCAGCTTATTACACGGCTTTGCCTGGTACTGCATTATGTTTAACTTATTTCATGTTAAAATCAACTAGTTGGGCCTTAAATTGATGATTCATTGTTATAGTAATCTTTATTGGACAATACTCATACTTAAATGTGTTAAATTTTACCAATTTGTATTCAAAGGCTTATCTTTATTACTCTATATATTCAAAACTGAAAGAAAATGGGAATTTTGAGACAAAAAATTTGAATTTCAAGCTTTTGGATTTTTTTTCAAATTTCGAAACACCGCCTATGTAAATTCTAGTGCATTAAGGAATCTCTGTGCCAAGTTTGATGAAAATCCAACGAAAACTGTGCATTTGTATTAGGAACCAAACATACAAACAAATATATATACATACGTACATTTATACATATATAGATTCCTATTCCAAATCCACACCAATAGAACGTTCTTTTTTTTCTGAATTACTCAAAAAGAGAGAAACATTGTCAAGGTTATAGCTCAACATACAAACGACGAAAACGAGGTAAACATTATCAATGTCGGAGGTCAACTTACCTACTTCACAGAACCAGTGAAGTCAATGAATAGTAAATATATGAGTGGGGCAGAGGTAAAGTGAGCCAAGTCCACTCCGGCCTAATTCACTTTAGAAATAAACGTAGTAAGTAGATTTTGGCCACTAAATGTAACGTTCAAAAATGAGCAGAGGTAAAAAGGATTAGGTCAAAAAGGAATTATTTCAATACCCTGATCCACTTATTTGTAAACATTAGTACAATTTGTTAATTTTTCTTATATTTTCTATTAAATTTCTATGCGTAAAATAGTGTTAGAGACCTTATATCTTAGCAGAACAATCTTAATTCTTAAAAAAAAACCTGCAGTGCTTAAAGTAAAAACACTGACTTAAACAAAAAACCTTCATATTCATTTAAATTAATAAGGTATTGTTCAGAAAAGGAGTTCACGCAAAATTCTTCTATTACTCTTTGAGTACTTCTCAACGTTACAGACACAAAAGTGCATTTCCTAGATATCCATTTTCAGCAAAAGAAAAGTCGAGCATTTGATGAATGGTAACTGAATCGAAGTATGCCATTTCCCTTCGCCGCCTTAAACTGTTCTTCGTAGAAGAAAGAAAATTTTATCACTGATACGGATGAACGTTCTTTTTGTATTATAACAGGAAAAAAAAACTGCCATACCTCTTTCTTTCTCGGGAATTTTTTCGATAGAAAAATTGAAGAAGAAATTGACACAAGGAAACGTTTCTGAAAGATCAGCAAAAGTTGAATAATGCTCATAATGAAACGTTTCATCTTGCGGTATGCATTTCCAAGCACGTACTTCCGAGTTGTAACTCAATAATATACCTTTTCTTATGAATGGTAGATAAAATGAAGTATACCCTTTCTTTTAATGATTCATATAAATATTTAATGTGACATGTGTCCTTGCAATTATAGTGGGTGCGTTAACGAAGAATGATCAAAAATTGTAGTTTTTGTCTTTTTATTATAGCAATTCTGGTTTTATTTCCTAGGAGGGATCGTGACCGTCAACATAAAATAAAATTCTTACTTTATTTCAAACCTAACATTTATTTATTATCAAAAATTACAAACATTTGAAAAACGGGCCTAAAGCGGGTAATCATTACTAATCGTTATATGGTAGACAGTAAAATATGAAGTAATGAATGTTAAAATGAAATTAAAAGACTCACTAGATAACTGCCTTAAAAAAATTAAGTTATACTTGTACAATTTAATGTATACTTATAATCAAATATCTCTGATTTATAATTTGTCCTTATTTATTTTTTTTTATACTTTTTTTAACAAGCACTTAATAAAATACAAAAATACTTAAAAAGCGGTGGACATTTCGAGGTTTCTTCATTCATTTCTCAAAATTGGTTGGTTCGATCAAAGCTTACCTGTAACTTAAAAACAACAAAGAAGTTTCGAGACATTTTTTGAAAACATTGACTAATTTTAGATTAGCATCATGTATGTAGAATGCTTTATTATTTAACTATGAAATCGGTAAGTTTGGGATGTAACAAAAAAAAATCGATCCACGTGTTCTTTATAGAAAGACATGTTCTTAGCCATGTATACAAATCAACCAGTTTGAAAATTGTCAGACTATTAGGTAATGAAGTTGAATCGACGGCAAACTATTAGAATTGACGTGTATTGTACATTCAGGAAGGAAATTATCCTTTTACTAGCAGTTGTAAAAATGGATTAAAGAAATAAAAAAATAAACAAATATCTCAATACAAATGTAAATAATATGAAAATATCTAACTTGTGTATCTATTTCGCGTATTTGGAATGTTGGTTTATGTTTGCTATACTGGAGTTGTATTGTTTTTGCTGAATTTTTGCACTTGATAAAAATAAACAAAATATTAATACCTTGCTCTGAATCAGATTTTAAATTATTGTATCTTAATTGTTACAGAATTAAAAGCAGTTTACTTTGTGCGCAAATGAGTAAAAACCAAAAAGCGACGTTTAAAAACACAAATAGATAAAGTTAAAATTGGCAAACATGTTTCAAAGGCATAGAGCCTCCTTCTTCAGTGCCAAGCAAGAAATGGAAAGAAACAAAGCACCGGAGAGTTTAAATAGCAAAGGAGCAAAAGCTAGGCCAATCAGGTGTCAGCGTGTGCCGAGCCCTGATTTGGCGTTGCGTTGTCAGAAAATTTAAAAGCATGAAGTAAAATTGGCGAGATGTGTGGAACTGCAAAGGATTCGTTACAAATATTACTTAAATTTTTGTGAACATGAAAGGCTTCTAAGAAATCTAACTCGCCAACAGTTGAAGGTCTGCAAATAATTTTAGCTTCGGAGAAAACAAATCTATGGCCCGTGTCCCAACAGTGTTTCGCGATTGAGGATTTTGAAAGTTCTTTCTTTTTAACATAATTTTCGTGTTCCTTTAACCTAAATTTTAGCGCCCTTCGGGTCTGTCCGACGTAACCAATTTGACATTCACATTTTATGTGATAAATGCCCCACTGATCAAATGGTTGGATGGGGTCTTTTAATTTAGAAAAAGTTTGTTGATGGTCTGTAAATGACATGAAAATCGAACTTGCTGGTTTTTAACTGTTACCGAATTACCTGGTCAAAAGCAAGACTTATTTTACAAGAAAATGCATTTACGGGGTTTGACGAATAAATAGTCGGATTGTTTACCTAGGTGTGTGGGGGGGGGGGGTGAGAAAGAACTGTATTTCATCTTAACGCTTTCAGAACAAGTGGCACTTTGTTCCGTTGAAAACTACACTGAAGTGACAAAAGTCATGGGATACCTCTTAATATCGTGTCGGCCCTCCTTTTGCCCGGCGAAGTGCAACAACTCGACGTGGCATGGACTCAACAAGTCGTTGGAAGTCGTCTGCAGGAATATTGAGCCATGCTGTCTCGATAGACGTCCATAATTGTGAAAGCGTTGATGGGGCAGGATTTTGGGCACGAACAGACCTCTCGATGGTGTCCCATAAATGCTCAATGGGATTCATGTCGGGCGATCTAGGTGGCCAAATCATTCGTTGGAATTGTTCAGAATTTTCTTCAACCAATTGCGAACAGTTGTGGCCGGTGACATGGCGCATTGTCATCCATAAAAATCCCATCGTTGTTTGGGTACATGAAGTCCATGAATGGCTGCAAGTGATCTCCAAGTAGCTGCACATAAGCATTTCCAGTCAATGTTCGGTCCATTCGCACTAGAGGACCAAGTCCATGCCATGAAAAAACAGCCCACACCATTACGGAGCCACCACCAGCTTGAACAGTGCCTTGCTGACAGTTTGGGTCCATGGCTTCGTGGGGTCTGCGCCACACTCGAACCCTACCATCGGCTCTTAATAGCTGAAATCGTGACTCATCGGACCAGGCCACGGTTTTCCATTCATCTAGGGACCAACCGATATGCTCACGTGCCACGAGAGTCCGCTGCAAAGCGATGTCGTTCTGTCAGTAAAGGCACTCGAGTCGGTCTTCTGCTGGAATAGCCCAAGAAATCCAAATTTCTCCGCACAGTTCTAGCAGACACGTCCATTGTACGTCCCACATTGATTTCTACGGTGATTTGACGCAGTGTTGCTTGTCTGTTAGAATTTACGACTCTTTGCAGACGTCGCCGGTCTCGATCTTTAAGTGCAGGCGGTCGACCACTGCGCTGTCCATGGTGGGATGTTATGCCTGAAATTTCATACTCTCGGCACACTCTTGACACAGTGGATCTGGGAATGTTGAATTCTCTAACGATTTCCGAAATGGCATGACCCATGCGTCTAGCTCCAACTAACATTCCGCGTTCAAAGTCTGTTAATTCACGTCGTGCGGTCATCATCACGTTAAAACCTCTTCACATGAATAACTTGAACAGAAATGAAAGCTCTGTAAAAGCACTGCGCATTTATACCTGTTCTATGCGATGCTACTGCCATCTGAAAATTTGCATATTGCTATCCCATGACTTTTGTCACTTCAGTGTATTTTAGTTTGACTTTCATCTCTATTTAAGAAAGACGTTGTAGTGTTGAAGTGCCGCGATAATTTTAAACATAAATATTAAAAATATTTTCGAAGGCAGTGGTACAAATGGCGATGTTTTTCGCGCCACGAACATTTCACGAAAAATACTAAAACAAGACAGAGAGAATGACAGAGTATAGAGCAAATGAAACAATTTCTTTGGTACTGTACATAAATAATAAGAACTTAAAAAGACGATACAGGAATATTTGATTTTTCTGTTGTTTTTTCAAGAACAATCGGTTATAACGAGCATATATCACTGAATTTTCGTGCTCTTTATAAGTAAACTCCAATGTATAAATGAAAAAGTAGGCCAAAAAGGCAAAAGAGAAGTAGCATGCTTTTAGTATTTTTATGTTTCAAAGAAACAGGAAAACTAATTTATTTTCTTTTGTGTCCCCTTTCTGTCGGTTTAATCTAATCAGTACCAAAATCCTACTAATACTTCAAATTAGGGTCAATCAGCATATATTCCACTAGAAAAGATTTCCCAGCAGCTCCATTGATTTTATTTCTTTATTCGCACTAGTGCCTAAGTGAAAAGAGTTATTTTGCGTTTAAGAACAATAGAGAGAGATAGACAGGGATTTAAATCTTATGCTTTAGTCTATGTGTATTTTAAACACTTTTAGCGGTCTCTTTCAAATGTTGGAATCAGCTGATAATATTGCTTAATGCTTTTAAAATCTGATATTATATATCTATCTATATTCAAATTATTTTATTTATTTAAATTATTTACTTGTATGCAAGCGTTTGTTTACGTACAAAAATTTAAAAATTAAATATAAGGAACATTCAAATGAAATGAATACTTATATATTGTTGTTGTTTTAAATACAACTCGGGTATCCGAGCCCGAGTAGATGACATCTACTCGATTTAAGGCAGGATAGTTACCAGGGCTGCGGAGTCGGAGAAAAAATGGTCGACTCCGACTCCGGGATTTTTAAACTTTCGACTCCGACTCCGACTCCCGACTCCTGCTTTTTTTTTATTATTATTTTTTTTTTTTTTACCCAAATGTGAAGAGGGAAAAACCCTAAACAAAGGTTGAAGACTTAATTACATTTTTAAAAGTTTCATTTTTATTCATGGTAGTAGCCAGGACTCACTTT
This sequence comes from Uloborus plumipes, assembly GCA_038373865.1. Lineage (NCBI taxonomy): Eukaryota > Metazoa > Arthropoda > Arachnida > Araneae > Uloboridae > Uloborus > Uloborus plumipes. The sequence continues at coordinate 23,911 of JAXGGA010004197.1, read as the reverse complement.
TGGGGGGGGGGGATAGCAAGCTGGGGTATCCCAGTTGGAGGTCATGGGAGGTCATTGTGACCTCTCAAAAAGTTCAAATTCTCAAGAACTCGCAGGTAATTTCCCCACATTTACCTCAAGTCTCGGAGGTCACTGTGACCTCCCAAAAAGTCAATTTTCTAAAGAGCAAAAGGCAAGTGCCGCTCTTGTCATTTGACCCTGCAGAAAACTAATCCTTTTCGTGTTAAATGGCCAGACTTTATTTCAACAAATTGCATCTTTCACAAAGTTTACCCACCATTTTGAAGCCCTTTTTAATGATCCTAGATGCTTAGGATTGGGATATTGGACGCTGAAAATTTGTATCTGTTAGTTTCAAACATATGTTTTCGCCTCCATAAAATTTCATCCATATTGAAGGTGGTCGGAGTCGGAATCGGAGTCGGAGTCGACATGTTTTTCAGCGACCCCGACTCCGACTCCGCAGCCCTGATAGTTACGATCTCCGTTTTTACGAGCACCATTTAGGTGGAATACCGTTTTAGCTCCATACGCATGCCATAAGGACCCCTTTTATAGGGTAAGTATCCATTTATAACACACTTCCACACACAGAAGGAACAACGACAGGAGAGAGAGAGAAATTATGTCCATGTCCGAGCCAGGATTTAAACCCGGGTCCACCAGCAGGGTTTCCAGATGTAATATTTTTGATACTACGGTAGTATTTTTTTTCGAAAAGTAGTTCAGAAATGGGCATTTTTAAATTCCTTTAATGAGGGAGAAATAAAAAAACACAGAAATTTCAGAGTTTTAAATTATTATTTTCTTATTAAAAAATGTATTGAGTTCAATGATTTTAGTATTTTGTTATATACTGGTTCTTAAATTCAACAGCTTCCTTCCAAACCAACCTATTGCAATAACAATATTTGAAACACGCATGTAGTTTCTCACCTGTTTCGGTTTTTTGTCTTAATTAGTGACACATTATTGAACATTCTTTCTGTCTGAATTTGAAATCGGTAGTGATAACAGTAAAAATGTACATATATTCAAATTTTTAATCACCCTTCCCTCCTTTACACTTCCTACCTTAGACCAAAATTGCTCAACAGCTAGCGTAGGGTTTTTGTCATATATACCTTGTTAGCAGTTTTACACAAGATGAAAAATGGCCACTCAGTCTTAATTACAAATACAGAAGTAGTATTTTGCAGTATTTGTTTAGAGACGGCGTAATTCTTTCTTTCAAAATCTAGCAACCCTGTCCACCGCATAATTGTCAGACGTCTCTGATCACTATGTAAAGCTGCCGACATACTTGCATATTAGAGTACTACACTAGGTGGCCAAAAGTATCCGGACACTTTCAAAAATTTACATTTTTAGATATAACTCGAGAAATAAGTGATCAATTGTTCTTTAACTTTAGTCATACAAAATATATTCTTCACCGAATATTTCCAAGTTGAAATTAAATTACCCTTGCATTTGGGGGACGATAAGAAGGGGGGTCGAAAGAAAAACCGCTTTTTGACCATAACTCTTTGAAAATAGCTCGGAATAAGCTATGCATTTCAGTAATTAATTAGCATACTATGTATAATTACTATACAAATTCAAATGAACGTACCACTCTTACTTCCGAAGATATGAAACATTTTTTAAAAAACGGCAATTTTATTTGAAGGGTTTTTGCTCATAACACGCAGAGTTTTTGATCAAACCTTATCAAAACTTCAGGAAAGATGACAAAATACAAGAGAAAGAACATACTAAAACGGTTTTTAAAAATATTAAAAATCCGATGAGATATGAACGTTAAAAGGAAATAATTTTTCACGGCGCATGCGCGAAAGACAGAAATTTATAACTACAAAAATATTGTAGCCTGGTGTATACTGCATCTTATAAAAAAAGTTCCAGTTGAATATCGTAAAAATTGAAAAAGATATCAGCGATCTAGTGAGCTGTAATTCATTCATTTGCAGACAATTCATAAATGGAGAGGGGTTGTTCACAAATAGTGTGGGGACAATCGAGCATATTTTTCAATGTTAAATTGTATACTGTTTAAAAATCTATATTTGGCATAGAAGTCACATTTCGCCCATTCGGCCAAAAAGACCTTATAAGTAGGTGGCCAAAAGTATCCGGACACCCCCTGAAACGTTGGTTTTGAACGATGACGAAATAACCTTTATTTTAAAAATAGCTCTTTGTGGACAGACCCTCACTATGTATGTATTGTCTGCGAATGAATGAAATACAGCTCACTAGATCGCTGATATCTTTTTCAATTTTCATGATATTCAACTGGAACTTTTTTTATAAGATGCAGTATATACCAGGCTACAAGATTTTTGTAGTTATAAATTTCTGTCGTTCGCGCATGCGCCGTGAAATTTTTTTTCCTTTTAACGTTCATATCTCATCGGATTTTTAATATTTTTAAAAACCGTTTTAGTATGTTCTTTCTCTTGTATTTTGTCATCTTTCCTGAAGTTTTGATAAGGTTTGATTAAAAACTCTGCGTGTTATGAGCAAAAACCCTTCAAATAAAATTGCCGTTTTTTAAAAAATGTTTCATATCTTCGGAAGTAAGAGTGGTACGTTCATTTGAATTTGTATAGTAATTATACATAGTATGCTAATTAATTACTGAAATGCATAGCTTATTCCGAGCTATTTTCAAAGAGTTATGGTCAAAAAGCGGTTATTCTTTCGACCCCCCTTCTTATCGTCCCCCAAATGCAAGGGTAATTTAATTTCAACTTGGAAATGTTCGGTGAAGCCTATATTTTGTATGACTAAAGTTAAAGAACAATTGATCACTTATTTATCAAGCTATATGTAAAAATGTGAATTTTTGAAAGTGTCCGGATACTTTTGGCCACCTAGTGTATACCTTTTAAGCTACTGACTACGAAAGAAAAAAATAAATACAGATTTATACATATGTTAAGGTAAACTGGTATTTTTCTGCAAGGAGGGATTTTCTCGCTGGAGTAACTGGAACTCGTATTGCATTAGATAATGATAGTTGATACTTTGACCTCTGTTTGAGGTGCTCTTCTTACTAACGTTTCAGAAAAAATGATCGTTGTTTCCTTTCACTGCTAGGCCGCGTTGTATGGTACCAGAACATACGTCAAAGGCGTAACACATATTATTATTAAGAACACACATTCAAATGCAGGTTGAGGGTACTATTGTATCTATATGCTAAGTTTAACGTTTTGAAAATAATCCAAACTAATTTTCACAACTTTTGACTCCGACCAAATTTTTCGCTACTTTTGGATTGTTGCAATTTTAGTCAAAAAACTCAAGTAGACTTCAAAAATTCAAACTGTATTAAGGTAGTTATTTCGGAAACTTCCAAAACAAGAGGACGTCACTTAACTTTTTAAACTGCAATGCAAGACATTGTTTTGCAATACACTTTTATTCAATTTGTAGCTATAAAGTACTTCTAAGTCTGGTTGAGATCTTCTTTTTGAGAGGTTTCTTTTAATTAGAAATAAATTTAATAGGAAATAAGATCTCTTACAAACCATAAAAAAGTAAGTGTAGTTAAAGTTTTAATGACCATTTAAAAGGGATTTAACAAGAGAAGAAAGAAAGAAAGTAGGGGGAAATCATCTTATCTATGCATTAATTTTATTTCAACATAGGCACATAAAATAAAAGTATTCGACGGCTGGAAGACTTAACTCTAATTTGTATACTAAAAGCTTTAATGTCATTGAAAATAAGAATGTTTCTAATAAAAGTACTGTTTTCTAATAAATATATTTGATTTTAAGCAGAACTCTTTTTTTAAAAAGTGAAATCCTATCAAAGTACACAGTTTCATTGATTTTATGTACTGTTCAACAAAATTACATTGTTACGAAATCACCTGGATTTTCGATTTCTGCCTTCGGTTTCGGTCGGTTTTCTGCTCATATGGCTCGGCCCTTAGTGTATATTTCGGCACGTGGAAAAAGGAATAGTTCCTACAGCAATATATATTAGGGTGGGCCGAAAAAACACTTTTTTTTATTTCGAATTTGTAATAGCGCGGAAAAGTTGCGAATTATGAAGACAAAAAGAAGGAAAAAAAAATTATCGAAATCGGTTGATATCTTCCGATCGCGCATAAGGCCTAAAGTTTGACAAAAATTGAAAAAACTTCATTTTCGCGATTTTTTTTTTAATTTTTGAATTGGATGTTTTCGAAATGTAATAGTGCGGAAAAATAGCTAATTGTAAAGACAAAACGAAGGAAAAAAAATTATCGAAATCCATTGATATCTTCCGATCGCGCATAGGGCCTAAAATTTGACAAAATATGAAAAAAACTTCATTTTTGCGATTTTTTTTGAAAAAATTTTGAATGAAATGTTTTCATAATTTTTTCGCGCGAAAAAATTTACAATTATGAAGACAAAAAGTGGGATAAAAAGGAGGAAAAAAATTATTGAAATCTATTAATATCTTCCGGTCGTGACTAGGGCCTAAACTTTGGCAAAATATGAAAAAACATCAATTTTTCGATTTTTTGTTTAATTTTTTGAATTAGATGTTTTCGTAATGCAATAGTTTGTAACGTTTACTAATATAGCCCTAAATTGATTTTGTTTTGGTCAGTTAATATCTTCCGGTTGCGCATTAACCCTAAAATTACTCAAAATAATAATTAAAAAAGTTATATTTTTACGCGTTTTTGGTTTTTGATGAATAATTTTTTGTGAAACAACCGTAGTATTTTTTGAGACAGACTGACAATAATATAGAAAAGTAAACTACCACAGGTTCAGTCGATGTTATCCAGTTGCGAAAAGCCTTAGAAACTCTCATGCGCAGACGTCGGGCAGCAATCCAGGCAACGTCGCTCGCCTGGCTACGGCTCTCTTCCACTCCATCGCCGCCTTCCTAGGACCATGTCAGCTGTCTGCCTATACTGTTTTTTCACTCTGCGCTTCTATGTAGTAATCGCAGTGTACTATTATTTAGTTCAATCTAGCTGTTTTCATTTTGAAATTCTTGTAGTCTTCTATAATGATGTAGTTTCCTGCTGTGTGTGGACTCTGTGATTTAACAAAAAGTTATGTAATAACAAGACAAATACTCTAATAACGAGACAAATATTTGGCTGCCCCACTTTTGACACTCCAAAGAACTGCCATCAAACTAACTGCCTACTGGCGAAGACACCATTATTAATTTCTAGTGCCAAATTTAACCTTCCTTGAGTACGGCACTTAATGATGTCCTTGCCAGTGGACGGCTTGTTTGATGACAGTTCTTTTGGAGTACCGAAAGTGGGGCAGCCAAATATTTGTCTTGTTATTAGAGTATTTGTCTTGTTATTTGGCTCGGCAATTGTATAACTTTTTCGTTAAATCACCGAGTTCACACAGAGCAAAAACCTACATCATTGCAGAAGACTACAAAAATTTCAAAATGAAAAAAGCTAGAATTGAACAAAATAATAGTACACTGCGATTACTACATAGAAACGCAGACTGAAAAAACAATATAGGCAGACAGCTGACGTGGTCCTAGGAAGGCGGCGATGGAGTGGAAGAGAGCCGTAGCCAGGCGAGTGACGTTGCCTGCATTGCTGCCCGACGTCTACGCATGAGAGTTTCTAAGGCTTTTCGCAACTGAATAATATCGACTGAACCTGTGGTAGTTTGTTTTTCTATATTATTGTCAGTCTGTCTTTAAAAAGTAATACGGTTGTTTCACAAAAAAATATTCATCAAAAACCAAAAACGCGTAAAAATGTAACTTTTTCTTAATTATTATTTTGGGTAATTTTGGGGTTAATGCGCGACCGGAAGATATTAAATGACCAAAACAAAATCAAAGCTCAATGTTTTAAGGCTATATTAGTAAACGTTACAAACTATTGCATTACGAAAACATCTAATTCAAAAAATTAAACAAAAAATCGAAAAATTGATGTTTTTTCATATTTTGTCAAAGTTTAGGCCCTAGGCACGACCGGAAGATATTAATAGATTTCAATAATTTTTTTCCTCCTTTTTTACCCTCTTTTTGTCTTCATAATTATAAATTTTTTCGCGCGAAAAAATTATGAAAACATTTCATTCAAAATTTTTTCAAAAAAAATCGCAAAAATGAAGTTTTTTTCATATTTTGTCAAATTTTAGGCCCTATGTGCGATCGGAAGATATCAATGGATTTCGATAATTTTTTTTTCCTTCGTTTTGTCTTTATAATTAGCTACTTTTCCGCACTATTACATTTCGAAAACATCCAATTCAAAAATTTAAAAAAAAATCGCGAAAATGAAGTTTTTTCAATTTTTGTCAAACTTTAGGCCTTATGCGCGATCGGAAGATATCAACCGATTTCGATAATTTTTTTTTCCTTCTTTTTGTCTTCATAATTCGCAACTTTTCCGCGCTATTACAAATTCGAAATAAAAAAAAGTGTTTTTTCGGCCCACCCTAATATATATATATATATATATATATATATATATATATCTATATATATATATATATATATATATCTATATATATATATATATATATATATATATATATATCTATATATATATATATATATATATATATATATATATATATATATATATATATATATATATATATATATATATATATATATATATATATATATATATATATATATATATATATATCTATATCTATATATATATATATATATATATATATATCTATATATATATATATATATATATATATATTTTTTTTTTTTTTTTTTCAGATTCTTTCGTTCCAGGCCGGATGCACTTCGAAGACGTTTTTTTCTTTCTTCCAAAACAAAAGATTATTTTTTAAAGTTTAAATTTTCAGCAAAAATGAAAACAATTAGGAACGTCTCATTGAAGAAATGTCACACGTCTTTGGTTTCTGTAGCATATTGATGCATGTAAAGATTGCACTAAAGATTGCAAGATTGAAATATTTTCGAAGTGCGCCCATGAATTAAAACAAGTATAATAATCATTTGAAACAGTTTTTTAAACTCGTAACAAAAGTTTGTTTAGATACTTATTTGATTAAAATGTTTGCTTTTTTTTTTTTTTGCTAAAATGATAGTTTTTTTAATCGCAAAAAGATTAACTTTACGTTGGAAGGAAAGCTCATCGTTTGGGATTTTAATTCATTGTTTTATGGATATCTGTTTCATTTTTTCGCCAAAATTGAAACCTTCTACTGACTTGCTCTATCTAGGTCAACAAAGTACCAAATGTAGCTATTATTTGTTTTTATAAAATCTCCCTAAAAAGGTACACTTTATAACCCCCACAAAAGTAACAGCAAAGTCATTTATTAAGTGAAATCTAAGATGGGAAAAATGTCTGAGGACATCATAGCATTTTGTTTTGTTGACAATTTTTAGCAGAATTATCGGTTCGAAACAAGTTAAATTTTCTTTTGTTAAAAGTATAAAATAATAATAAGGTTTAAAGATGTTACAATTATGAAATTATTTATAATAATATTTTAATAGGTTTAATCACTGGTATTATGCTCCATCAACGACTTCCTGGTAACTAAATACGTATTTTGGATTGTAATTGCAGCCTGGACTAGTATTGTAATTGGGATAGGAGACGCTAGTTGTTGCAAGTACATGCATGCTAAAATTTAAATGACCTAATTCATTATTCATTCTCGTAAGCATCACAACTGTTTTATTCTCATTAGTTAGGATTTCAAATCCTGTTGAGCATGTTCCTCTGTGACCTATTGAATGCAACTCGTTGAAGAAACTCATCGAACTAACTACTTAAGATAGAAATAATATTACAATTGATTTTCTAAAATTATATTGTTTCAATTTACACGTTATTGCTACTGTCAATGTTAATAAGTTTTTAATATTTAACTCACTTGAATTACAAAATATAGCACGCACTTATTTCAATGTACCATTTTCTTTACTCTGATTTTATTACGAGGTAGTATTGTGAGCATCGTATGTTTGTGTAAGAAGCCTGCGGGCGTTTTGATTTATAATTAGAAACAATATATTTAGAAAACACTATATATATATATATAATGAAGTAGATTAAAACCATGAAAAATGTGACATTTAATTATCCTTTTTGCATTTTAAAAGTAAATAAAGGTTTCTATTTTGAAATAAATAATCCGTAGAAAAAATGAGAGCAACACAGGAAACACTGATTGAAATGAAACTCGGGCGAATTCAAGTAAATGTGTTCACATATTTTTTTAATTACAAAAATAATTTAATTCGATCAAAAAGAAATATGTACCATTCTCAAGTTGGTTAATCCATTTTTTTGTATATATTTGCACTTTATTCCATTAATTTGAAAAAAAATGGCTCTCAGTTTTATATATTTGAACGCTCCTCAACATAGATACATCATTTTTTTCTAAATACTAAATTTATGTTGATAATTTATATCATATTACATAGAGTCAGGTGGGGTAAAATGAGTCAAAAAAAGTAATTTTACAATCAGGCTTTGACATTAAAAAGTATATTGATTCAACTAGTGAATAAACTACTCAGGATATGCAAATATATGTTCCTAATGACGTGCAAAGTGAAATATCTCTGCAAAAACGAAATATTGATACTGATAAATAAGTTTTACAATGTGTTGTCAATGACTCATTTTAACCTAAAGCGTAGGATAAAATAGGTCACTTTTAAATTAAATTGAGTCATGCGTTTAAGTATTTAATTTCACGATTTATTGAATAGTAAATTTATAACTGTAATAGAAAGTAATATTATCCTCTTGATTAATCTCAGTACCATGAATGTCTAGCACTGTTTAGGATGCGTAATACATCCAAACATCATCTCTCTGCGGAAACAAAAAACTTTCACTGTAATTTTAATTTTCATTGTACGTTATTCTGCATTGTGGGAAAAAATGATAGCATGAAAGTATAATTTTTTGACATTCTCTTCAAAATACATTTAATAACACCAACTTTGAAAATTCAGTTACAATTTTCTTTTAAAAAAGGTTTATTTATGATTTATTTAGTTTTGTCTCTGTGTGTTAGTTTAATTGCTAAGTTATCTTTTTAGACTTTTTCATTATGCAATATTTTTAATATTGTCGAGCTTGTTAAAATTTTAAATTTCACAAGTTTCTTTATGCATGTGGTTAGTTTTCTCTTCTGATATCTCTAAAGTTTCTACTTAGCTTTTGGAAATTGGTGTAAGTAAGAGTATGATTATAATAAACGTTTTAATATATACGAAAATAAAACACATGTCGCCTTTTTCCAATATCGAAGAAGCAGCCTCACCTGTTGTTGAGATCTTAGATGTTAATGCCGTTGCTCCAACTGCATTATTTGAATTCAGCTCTGTAGAATGTTTTTTATGAGTTGGTTGTGCCCAGGCTCTCTTTGGTGAAAAAAAGCCACTTTTACTTCTCTCCCTAACAACATTTCCTGAAGGAAGATCAACGAACAAAAGCTGTGCTCTTAATTTTGACTTTTTGATTTAATGTAATTATGTTGCACAATAAGTTTACACATTTGTATATCAAAAGAATGACAAAGCAATGTATTACTTGTTTTTAAATGAGTATATACATGACAACACATGGGTTAGTAAGCAAAAAATATAATTGGCTCTTTAGTATATGCTAATCCTGCACTAATGCGAAACATAACCCAGTTTTTCCTTAGCATGCTTTAATACCATGAAAAATTCATTTTTGCTGTTTTTCTTTAGCATTTTAAGAAGTTATTCTTGAAAATGCGCTCTATACAATAGGTTAAGACTGAACGTGTGTTTCCACTTAATTTTCTTTATATCGAAACTTTTTTTTGATTAATATAGTCAAGCTTATTTTAAGAAAAACACTTAACCGCTAGTATCTGTAACTTTAAAGTAAAAGTTGCGCCTTATTTTGCATTTATTATACAGTGAACTCTCACTTATACGTCGCCTCATTTATACGCCTTTTTCACTTATACGACGAGTTTTAATGGTACCCGCACATTCCATAGCAAAATAATGATAGTATCGTTCGTTTATGCGCCGCTCTAAAGATAAATATTTTACTTATGCGCCGAATGTTAACTAAAATGTATAAAAATTTATTTATTTTCTTCAAAAAACAAGCATTTTTCTTTACTTTCATCTTTAATCTGTCGCCTTTCTAGCTTACGGAAGGCATTTTTTCTACTTGAACTAGAGCTCGGAGAGGGACAATTATCTATTATGCGACGTTTTAAAGGGAGCAGTTTGTAATTAGGTATGCTACAATTTTTGTTTTCTCTTATCATTATAGTTTTCGTTACAGTAATTGAAGCGGCCAGTGAATAAAGGTGATATGTGACATTTGAATTGCGCCGGTTTACACAAATTTAAATTAGTGCGCTTGTTTAATTGTGTTCAACTCACAAACACAATTGAAGGGGCAAATGAATAAAGGTGATGTGATTTTTTTTTTTAATTTCTAGAAAAAGCTTTCAAAAAAATTATTACCTCATCACCTTCATCCATGGCAAAAAGTAAGTTTTTCAAAAATTGTCACGTATCACCTTTATTTACTTGTCTCTTCAATTGCCAATCAGTTGTAATATGTCCCTTTTCTATAGAAACATTCTTATTCATTCTTTATGTAGCGTTTTAATCCTTTGAATAGGCTTGTTCACTTATACGTCTCTCTCACTTATGCGCCTTTTTCTGTTGGTCCCTTGGGCCAGCGCATAGGTGAGAGTTCACTGTAAATGTTTCCTCATGTCAATAATACAAAAAACTGGCAACGCAGAAAGAAATAATTATTTGCACATTTTTCAAAGAACTTTCTAAAAAACCTGACCCATTTCACCCTAGTTGACCCTAATATATTCTTGTGTCAACATTTATACATCTTAAGATCTGACGTTTTAAATTTCGGAAATAAAGACAAAATAGACGTAAAAATATCATAGATTGCTACAAAGAGTTGGACAAAATATTTCTAAGATCAACACTTAATATTCGAAACAAGAAGTATTTTTTTAATTAAACAAATAAATTCCTTAAAAACCAGTGTGAAAGTAACGTAAAACTGGGGAAATGTATGTATACAGGGTGTCCACTCCAATCGTGGACCAATAGCTAATTTCTAAACCGTTAGAGATAAGCATATAGTTTTATTTAGGAAAAAAATCTCCAAATTAAGAAAGGAATTTTGGGGTCTATTCAATGTTTTTTCAAAAAAATCAAATTTTGAAAGAGTAACGAAATTTAAATTTTTTATACAGCCCCCCAGTCCTATCAATCATATTTAGTAAAAACATTCTTGACACTGTAAACGTTTTAAAAACTAAAAAAAAATCACTCTTCTACCACAAAAAATTGACCGAGTTATGACGTTTTGAAAAAATCAAGATTTTGCATTATTTCATGACGTCATCGAGAGATCGCTTACGGGATCGTATGCGAAATCCTTCAAAATCTTGATTTTTTCAAAAACGTCATAACTCGGTCAATTTTTTGTGGTAGAAGAGTGATTTTTTTTTTTAGTTTTTAAAACGTTACAGTGTCAAGAATGTTTTTACTAAATATGATTGATAGGACTGGGGGGCTGTATAAAAAATTTAAATTTCGTAACTCTTTCAAAATTTGATTTTTTGAAAAAACATTGAATAGACCCAAAATTCCTTTCGTAATTTGGAGATTTTTTTCCTAAATAAAACTATATGCTTATCTCTAACGGTTTTAGAAATTAGCTATTGGTCCACGATTGGAGTGGACACCTTGTATAATAAAAAAGTGACGTCAACAAACATGTCTGTGGCGCGTTTGAGACGCGTAGACCCCATGCATCTAGATTTGAAATTTGGTACAAAACTTCTACAACTCTAGAGTTTGCACCTCGAGGCGATTTTTTTTTAGTATTTCGAATTATTGTAAGAGTAAAGGCTTTCACGGCCGGTGTCAATAGAATATGAAGTTTCCGGGCTGTTGTGCCGTGGTCTGAGTGTAGACATTCCAAACGTTTCGATCGCAATTGCAGCGGCCATCTTCAGTGGCGTTGACGGAGCTTCCAGGGAAGATTCCTTTCGACGACTGATGCAATGTTCGAAATGTTAGCGATGTTCGAAGTGTTAGCGATGTTCGAAGTGTCTCGAATTATTATTATTATTATTATTATATATATTTTTTTTTTTTTGCAATTATATTTTAAGCTAAACTTTTTCATAGCGTATTAAAGAAATGAAAATGTTCAAAGACATACGTTTTTTCTTTGCCATATAACGTTTGTTCTAATTTTCTGAATTTAGTTAAAGAGCTGATATAAAGGTTTCTAATTTCGCAGAAGTTTTAAGCTGAACTCAGTTGATTCCCGCAACTAAAGCATTCTGTTACTAGAGACCATGACTTTGAAAACCGCTTTTCATTCGTACAAACGTCCATTTTGCTATGCTCTGAAGCCCCTTATCACCTATACTGCCTTTCTAAGCACAAAAGTCGTATTTGCATTTTTGAACAAATTTCAGTTATTACCCCCAGATGACTCTTTGTGACGTATTTTACCTAAATACAAATTTATATGGTCATTTGAGAACGGGAGATATTTTTTTTTTAATTCTGAAAAAGTTTCATCTGAATCAAATACATGGTGGCGCAAAACTTTAAACAGTTATATCTCAGTTTGAGCTCGTCTTCAGATACCACTTTTGTGCTTAGCACTGCAAAGCAAGTTTGTTTGGACCACTAATTGGAGAGATGCTCTTTGAAACGTTTCTTTTTCCTTTTTAAAATGATTTTGCTACATGTATTTTTATCAAGCTACTAGCTTAATACCCGGCGTTGCCCGGGTGCTTATTAATACAGCATAGCATTCAGGGAAAAAAGTTTGAAAGAGTTCTATTCATATGGGTATAAAATAATTTGCATAAATCAGTCCCTTAGGTGCAAACTTTGAAAAAAACTAAAATATTACAGAAAGTTAAACGTTTACAGAAAAATAATCTTATCAAAAGGTGAAAATTAAAGATAAATGTTGTCTGTGCTTTGCCGCGTCCACTGGCATGAAATATATGCACATGGAAGTGAAAAAATTGCATCAATTTCACCCGCCAAATTTAAAATATTAACTTTTCTCTTTTAATTGTTCCCACCTACAAAGTAAAAATTATTATAACTCAGAAATAAATCTATTTCCCCCTCGTTCTGAAGGCTTATCTCCATTACAGACGCAACTGTCGTCGCATTGCAAATTTGAAATTCAAATCCGTGGTTCTTTTTATAAAGTCCACATGAATTATGATTGTTTTTTACTTATTTCAATGCTAAAAGGAAATAGGTGAGCCTTAAATTGAAAATTCATTACTTTAATCGTAATCATTGTTGGAAAATACGAATATTTAAAAATCTTAAATTTCATCAATTTGAATGCTAAAAGGCCTATCTCGATTACAATATAAATAGGCTGGATTCCTATAAAAGGGTCATTTTTTGACAAAAAATTTAAATTTGAGCTTTTTAGATTTTTAAAATTTCAAGACCCCGCCTATGAGAATTCTAGGGCATCAAGGAACCTCTGTGTTAAGTTTGATGAAAATCTGACGCAAACTGTGGATTTGTATAGAGAACAAGTATACATACACTCATTTTTATAGATATATATATGGTTATCTTTGGATTGAAGTGTAATTTCAATTTTTTTCTAATGGGGGAGCTTCCTTTAGTCAAAAGTACTACTTTTTGTTACTGAAATTGATAGAATGATATAAAAAAATAACATGGGCCAGGAAAATACGTTAATTTTCCCAACAGTTTATTTTTTATTATTTTTCTTCAATACCCTACCTTGAAAACGGGGCGTGGTTTTTGTGACGTCAGTGGTGCACTTAACAGCGGTGACGTCACGACCTTCGCCATATCACTAAAACCAATTAGATTTTGCGCTTACGTGCACCAATGACGTCATGCGCAGATGTTTTTTTTCGGAGTAACATCTGCGCACCAGTTAAAATAATTCATAAAAAATATATACTGTATCAAAAAAATAAAAAAATGGTTAATTCATATGTTTCGAAGCATGTTTTTTCAGAAAAAAATACTTTTGAAATTTCGGAAACTCCCCCATTATAATCAGCTCTTTACTGAAGTTGTATTTTTTACAGGAAGGGGAGTGAGATTTTCATTTTGTTTTATTCGTTCATTTTAATCTGTTTTTTCCAACAGGTGCTTTAAATTGTCTCGAACCAAATAAGATTGCAAAGCCTTCTCCTGGGGGTTGCTGAGAGATAGCGGGCAGGGGCAAAGCCCCTTAGTACAACAAAAACGTTAATTTTTTGAAACTTTTGGAATTGAATGTCTAATATTTTCAATTCCGTACTTAACGAAAAAGTTGAGAATGTTGCATACTATTATTATAGCTACATATTAAAAGTTTATTTTTTAAACCGTAAGAATGTGTTTACGAAAGCAACATCTACAAAGAATTCGATGCAAAATATTGCAATTCTTAAAATATTTTATGAGTAGGTTTTTTCCGAAAAGGAAATGAAAAAGCAAGAAAAAGCTTTTTTGCACTTTCAGTTTATTGAATATTTTAGTGAGAAAAATATGTTTGTTGTATTTTTTTTTAACCAACAAAGCAACTTTATGGAAAATACATGTTTGTACTACCTGTAAAACTTTTTTTTCCTTTTCATATTTTTGTATTTTCGTTTTTATTTAGTAACGTTCGTTCGTATCGTATTTAGTATTTCGTAAGAAATTTTATTTTTAAATTTCTTACAATGCTCTTATTCCATGTTCCAGAAAAATAGTCTCACACTTATACGCCATTTCTGGTGAACAGCTGTTTGCATCTGAAGCAAGGAGAGAAGTAAGCTCTCTCTTTCGTTGACAACAATTAAAAAGAGATCAATGAAATTTTGTTTTTAAATATTAACTATAAGGCTTGAAATAAGAAATTGTTATTGATAAAGTAAAGTGAGAAATTTAAAGGGCTCATAGGGCTATATTAATAAACATTCAAACCTTTTATGATTATATTTTTTCGCAGTTTCATTTTGAGTCAAAGCACTGATCATCAGGTTGCGTTATAAAGATAAGTTCTTTAATTTTTATTTTCTTTTAACAAGAATATTTTTAGAACGCGATTCGCACTAAGGAACACTAAGGGTCGTCTCCTGAGATGGTTTTAATCAGAGCAATTATTTTCTGGCAGCAAAAATGAAGATGGTCCAAAGATTACTGCAAGCTACGCGCCCCCTCCCCCGCTTCCCCTTTAGGACGGCTGCGCTAGTGAGAATATGTAGAGTTTATTGATATTTTTATTACATTGAAAAAATACATAAATGAATACTAATAATAATACTTTAAATAAGAGTTGAGAAACAATTCTTTTATACACAAAAAATATAAATAAAATGGATAGTTTTCCTCCTTCCCCGTACTCTCGATATAGCGTGGGGAAACTTAAATACTGATTAACTCGATAGAATACTCAAAGTAAAATTTAGTTGTTCTTATTAATTTGACAACTCAGTTTAAACACTACACGTTAGCATGAGGTAATGGAAGTAAAGGATTATAAATTCAAAAGAAAGAGGATGAATGTATTATTCCAACCGTACCTCATTACCGGGAAAAAAAATCACTTCAACATTTTTATTTCAGATTTTGGATCAAAAAATTTATTAGTGCTATTATTATCTAGTCGTATGATCCACACTGCAAAAATAAACTCGTTGTTACAGTATGATACTGATATATAGGAGCGGTTCCAGTTTAAAACTGTACAAAAACAGTAATAAACTGTAAAATTGCTAAATTTACGGTTAAATATATGGTGCATTTTAGAGTTTTTAACTGGAATATCTGCTGTCAGTATTATATCGTAAAAACGGCAGTGTATTTTTGCAGTGTAGCCACAAATCAACTCCAAAAATAAATAAATTGTTGATGAAGACAATTCTAGTGTTCTAAGTTAGTCTAGTGTCCTTTGCTTATGTCCGTATGAACTGTTGGTTAAAATGAACTGGTACCCGCTACCTATCCCAATATCCTCCTCCAATATCCGTAAACTCGACCATTGTGGCTGTTTAGGAGTGACGTTTTTTGCTGACATCATGTTGGATGGTCGCATTACTTCCATGTCTTTGAGAGAGGGTCGTGACAGCTGAGAGTAACAGGGATATATTGTTGGAGCCCTATGTTAACCTCTTTAGGGTCTCTGTAGGCCCTGAATTAATATTAATGCACTGAAAAAAATAAACTATTGTTTTTACAGTACAATACTAACATCAGAGGTTCCAGTTTAAAACTGTTAAATGCACTGTTATAAACTGTAAATATGTCAATTTTAGTTTATTACCCTAAGCAGCAATTTTACAGTTTATTACCACCAAATTGGCTGTATTATACCGTAAAAACAATGTGTATTTTTCTACAGTGGATGATAATAGAAGACTACATAGAGCTCGTCTTGTCGACAAATTTTTGAAAGAGGAGGATGTTCACAAGGTAAATTGGCCAAGCAGAACTCCAGTCTTCGACCCTATAGAGCATTTTCGGGTTCGTCTTAAGTTAATTTGTTAGAAATCGTTTTTTAAGTTAATTAAGTTATAACTTATAAAAAAAACTTTATAAACAATTTTTTATTTTACCAAAGTATGTTTTCACTTGCTTCTAGGTGCCAAGCACTTACATAAATAATCATTTACATAATCTGTCAATTTTTTGAAACTATATCCCAGTAAAATCCTCATGAGGTTTCAGATTTAACAGTAGAGCTTACATTTGAGCAAAAATTGTACAATAAAGTTACCTAATTTATTTAAATGACATAGAGTATTAAAGTTAACAATTCAAAATATTTTTAACGCTTGCTATATTTTATTCATATTTGGAAAACGCTTCTTAGTGCTTTGAGAAATGGGTATGCGTTATCCTTATGTCTGAAGGCTAAGACGAATTCCAATGTGTATTCGTAATCCTATTAAATGCCGTGTCATGGGAAAAGGATAATGTTTCTTCTCTAAGCTGCATTGCATGTTTGACAAATGTCCTAAGTAAGCATTCAGTATAATGTATCATAACCAGACAGAATAATATAAATACTCATGAATTCCTTTTATTGATCTCAAAGCAACATTAACGCTGCTAACGGATTAGTTTCAGCATTTCGCATTGTTTTGCTTTCTATTCCGCTTTGGAAATTACTAAAAAGGCTTTGAATCCAATAAACGGTATTTGTCAGCTGTTTTAGCTAGAGCCGCTATATAGAAGCCGCTGTTTATATAGAGCCGCTGTACTGAAAACATATCAATTATATAGCACATTACTTCATTCTGTTTCCAGAAAAACAATTTAAACATTTACAATAAATATTGCTATGCATAACTCGAAATTTCCGCATATTTCATTACAAGCATCCTAAAGTGTTCGTTTTGAAATTGATACTTTGTTTTTAAGTTGATAGACTTCGAGATTATGATACTCTGTCAAATTTCATATTAGTGTTTGAAAAAGAAAGAGAAGGCTCTAATTTGATCAAAATAAATAAATGCAATCATTAATGCTACAAGATTAAGAAATTTAAAGTGAAGAGACATTTACTAAATTCATAAATCATCAAAGATTACATTCTAATGCCGTTGCAGCATTGTTTTGTTGATGCACGATGCAACTTCCTCTTAAATTTCTGAATCTTTCATATACGCTTCCTAAAGGATAGAAAACTTGCCTCTAAAAGTAGGTTTACGGGAGTTTCAAAGAGGTTAGTTCATTCAAAAAAGGTTTCTGGAATTTTTTTTACCGTAAAAAATAAACTTGTTTGTGTCGCTGTTTTTCTTTTGAAGTCTTTGTTAAGATATAAAAGCTTCGTTTTATTACTGGTTCTTTTTTGCAGTATATTATTTCAGCCACGGATCACAGTCGAGTTCGATAATTCAAACCTGCTTAAAACGAATTACTGCTATAGTGGGGTACGTTAGTACTAGTCGTTTCCGGTAAAAAAAAAGCATTAATTTTTTGCATTGTAGGTGCTTCGGAGTCGGAGTCAAATGATCTAAAATTCTAAGAGTAGGAGTCAGTCATTGTTTTTCGAGCCTGCATTTCTGCCATGGCAGTGGAGTCGAAGTCAAAAAGTTGGAGTTGTTTCGTAGTCAATGGCTCTAAAATTCTTCTAAGAGTATGAGTCGGTCTTTTTTTTTTTTTCTCGATCCTGCATTTCAAAGAAGACAGCAAAGAAGTCTGAGTCGAAACATTCATTGGTCGAAACATAAGAGTCCTAGTCAAAGGCTCTAGAATTTTAAGAATTGGTGTGGTTTTTTCCAAGCCTGCATTCCTGAATGGATCAGGAGTCGGATTCTAACTCGAGAAGTCAGAGTCTAAGTCGGAATCGATGGCTCTAATTATTAAAACTAAGTGGTTTTTTTCCCACTAACACCTGGTGTCCTAACGTCCTGGTGAAATATTTTTGCTCCTTGGACTCATTTCCTTTTGATTCAGTTCAGAATAGTTATTCACCTCAGACTTTTGTCAATATTGAGTCTACGAGATATGGTATTTTGAGTTTTATAAGCTACTTTTTTCGAAATATTGAGGCCAACATTTGACATTGTATTCAAAATATGCACACATTTTGGGTACCAAAAAATGTGTGTGTGTGTGTGTGTGTGTGTGTGTTTTTTTTTTTTTTGTGTGTTGCCGATGATTCTAAAAAATTTTGATTTGTTAAAGCAAATGGCCAGAATGCAGTTAAATAAAAAAAACCGTTTCTACACAAAACAACGTATCATCAAGCACTTTTTCCAACAAAACTTGTTACAAGGAAATGCGTCCTTAATTAAGAAATCTATATTGGTCTCAACTTTACTTGTAGACACTAAGGTTCAATTTTTTGAACTGTTCAAAATTAAATGAAAATCAGTTTTTTTTGCAGTTTGCTGATCAAAGCTTGCTGAACTCACAGTAAAACCTCATTACATCTCTTCAAATTTGGATAGTAGAGAACATTTTAACATTTAGTTGCAGATTAATTCATTCTAAATTTGCATTTATAAAATTTATTTTTATGTGACCAATATTAATCATAAAAACCCCCTCTTAGAAATTAACCTTTAAGTATCACAAAAGTTTCGTCACGTTTGACGAATGGTTAGCTTCGTGAAAAGGCTCTCATTAAACTTTCCGTCAAATTTACGAAAATTTCGTGAAATTTGAGCTCGAGTTTCTGACCCAAAGAAAAATGAATCGTCGCAAGTAATGAACTTTTTCTAACGATTCAATAATCCTGGAAATTGAGCTAAAATTTTTTCTGAGATAATTTTTCAGGATTGGTACAATTAAGAAACTAATAGTATGGTAGTTTTGTGTGTTTTTGCATCCTAGTATGTTTGGGAAAACTATAGGATTACTCAAACTTCAAACAACGTTAAAAGAAAATTACGCGATACCTGTAATAAAACACCTGTTAGAACTTTTTTTATGCATGTTTAGTGTTTGATATCAGACATTAAATCAAAAAAGATATTTTTTTTCATCCTGTAAACTCGGACATCTCGACTACAAGAAAAAATAATGTATAGATGCTTAATCTATTTCATGGCTCAATTATTTTGTTTAGAGTGCAAAATTTGGTTATAGTATAAGCACCATTAATTTTATAATTACAATAAAAGTCTTGAAAGCCTAATGCAGATTTTTTCAGTATTCCATCGAACCCGCTTAAATGAATAGCCATTTTGCCAGGAAAAAAACATTCTAATAAACGGGATATTCCATTATACGGGATCAAAATAACGCAGTTCAACAGTTCGGTAAACTGGAAATGTATTATATTAAGCTGGATATTCTTTAAACCGATATTCTAATAAGCAGTCTAACTGTATAGTGAATTAATCTTATTTTCATATGTACATTGACGAGCCAATTTTTTTCAGCAACTCCAAAACGACACTTTTTTTTCAGCTTGATTCAATACAAATACATAAAAATAACATTCTTTTTCAGAAGTTTTTAATACGAGAACAATTAATGTATTTGTTGGTGTGTTACGTACTTCTTTCGACAGGTGTTAGGTGTAATATCTCAAATTGCTTAATCATAATTGCTACATTTAAATAAGTTTTCCATTACACTCGATAATGATTAAAAAATGGGTTGAAGAATTTAATCTTTTATGCGTGATATTGTGAGACAATTAAAACACATTTAAACTTCCATTAACTGCGTTGACATGTAATGCTGGTTAATGTCACTCACAGCTGCTGCTTTTACGAAATGTGTCTAAATAAGCTCTTCAAACTAAGTATTCACTTCAACTCGATTTTGTTTGTTGGTAAGTTAGTAGGTTTTCTCAGAAAGGGCGAGGATGTTGTAGATAAACTTGCTTCCATTTGAGCTTAAGCTTTTTTCCACCTAAGTTGGACGAAAAAAAAAGAAAAATTAAGAGACAATTTTCAATGTAAATATCGATATTATTATTATTTATGCATTGGCAATTTTCTATTACCACAGCGAATATATTGGTATCGCGTATAAATATTTCATGCGTATGCCATATAGTACAGAATCGATTTTTTTTCTCAACTAAGGATACCACAATTGATTTAGACAAACAGAAAAAATAAAAGTCAAAAAGTGTCATTCAGAATTAAACTACTACTCTCAGTCTACTTTTCTGCTTACCAACTTTGGCTTTTTTAATACTTGACTATTTTCTTCTTAGTTAGCTAAGTTTGCAACGTATGTCAATAAAATATTTTAAATATTTGAAGTTAAATTCTAAAAACAATGTATAACTCTCACACTTAAAAAAAGAGAAAAATAAGGCAATTTATATAGAGGAATAAGGGGCAATATAACCAGCTCTATCTTAACTTTTTTTTTAAATCTTTCACGAACGCAAAAAAAAAAAGTCAACTTACTTATAAAGATATAAAGCTATGTGAGTAATATAAGAATTATTTTCTATTTCTTTGACATTCTGCCATTCTTGGCAAATCAAATTTTTTTCTTCGCGCCCCTTATACGGGATGACTCCTACAAAACATAGTTGTAAGCAATGGTACATGGTTGTAAGCATGCTTAAAAAAATTCTATAGCTGGTTCATTAAGGTGTGAAACAAATAAACTAAATAAAAACGTAACCATGTTAACAACAAGAAAAGTTGATTTCCGTTGATAAAATATTTCATTTCATCTTTATTTTCAAGGAAATTTTATTCTCGCTTTTAACCATTTTAGAATCACTTGGCTTGTTTTGCTGAAGGTAAGCCTTGAATTTCCGGGATTCTAAGAACAATTATTACAGCTCTTCTAATGTTCGTAGAAACTTCAAGCTGACATCATTTTTAGCAGAAAATTTCAAGCTTTCGAATGACATAAGACGTGAAAATGTGTATGAAATATTTCTTGCCTATTTTATTGAATATTTGCTAAAAATTAGAATAGAAAAAGAACAAAATCCAATTTTCAAAAAATCGCTTCGTAGTGCGTAACCTCGTGCTACGAACTAATTTTGTGCCAAGTTTCATGAAAATTGACCAAACGATTTTAGCGCTACGCGCGTCGCAGACAGACAGAAGGACAAAAAGACAGACCCACCTTCAGCTTTATTATTAGTAGAGAAAATTAGCTGTGTTATACTGTAAAAACAACTTTCATTTTTTCCAGTGTAATCAGGGCCTCAGAAAAATGCATTGTACGATTCCATTTACGTTCGGCATTAAACAATTTCATAGTCATCATTAAAACCGATTTGTATAATAAAGCTCTATGAAGTATTGCATTCTACAGCAGTTCAATAATGTCATACTTTCTTATTTTCTATTTTCATACAAAATACATGTGTAGGTGAGTTGCTTTGCCTGTCAGTAGTTTTCAAATAAAATTAGATATCTATGAAATGTATCTACGTATGAATTTCTAGCATTAATCTCGGTTGCTTAATTTTTGAAGGAAAAATATGTCAAAATATCTCATGAAAAGTGACCGTCTAATATTCCGGATTAGTTGTAACATGAAAAAAAAAAAAGAGTAGGTTATTTTTTTCGAGAAATACTATTGGTATATATATTAAACAGATTACATTCAATTTTTGAACATGATGAACAAGCCCATCCTTTAGGAGCCTGATTTTTAAACACACATTGTAACTATAATTTTGTATGTGTTTCGACTGATTTTACTTACGAAATGCATTGATGTCCTTTATACCTTCCCTCCACCCATGGACAATTTTGAAAGGACTTACCTGATGAAGAGTAGGAAAGCAAATGTTTTGAAAGCGTTACTTTCAAAAATATTCAGCTCTACCATACACAGATTAAAAGGAACACAGTGAAAAAAAGAGAAGCTTAGAAAGCAATCGATGCTGGGCTTTAACTTAGCTTCCTTTCTATAGACTCATATTTTATGCTACAAAAAATTCGTCTCTGGTTTCAAATTCCATATCTGACTATCCTAATACTTGGGTAATTACATCTAAAACTACGCATGTAATATTAAGTTCCATAGCGTTGTCTAAGAAGCCAAAACAAAACATCACTATCATTTTGAAGTTTCTCTTCACTCACAACGACACTTAAATTTCCTTTCCAGTGAGATATTAGGGAGGAAATATGTCAATCGAAAATTATAAATAGAGGCTCTTATCGTCAGGAAGGAACAGGAGAACTTGGAAGCTAATCAATAATCTCTCGTGAAACAGATTTTCCGGTAAGCTTACGATATTTTCTAAAATATAACACAAGAGATAGGGATTGTGTTTTAGGAAACGGGCAGCTTTTCAACCTGGTTTTAAAAGATCCCCAAGGCTCCTTATAACTTTTGCATTGGTTCCAAAAGTTTTTGATCACTATTTGCCTGAAACAGACCAAAAAAATAAATTAATAAATAAAAGCTCGAACTAATAAAACAGCAATAAAGCTTGTAAAGAAGTATTATAAAATATGTTGTTCTTAATAGATTAGACCTTAGCCATCTAAACTCATCTATCTTCTTAACTCTTTACAGTTTTGTAAGCGATTTTTATCCCCCCCCCCCCCCCCACAGTGTTACACTTATTCTTTTAAATTATTTGTTACATTTTCTAATTGAAGAGATATTTTCTCTTTCTCTCTCTCTCTATCTCACTGTATCTCTCTTTCTCTCTCTCTCTCTCACTCACTCTCTCTTTCTCACTCTCTCTCTTGAAATTGATGGGAGGAATTTCGATTTATGGTTAGGTCTTTAGCTTAGCATAACATTTAGACGTTTCTGTATAATTTACCAACATATACACTTCATTTCTATCATACTCGTAAATATTACTCTGTGTTTGTTGCTAATCATTGATAGAAATACTCAATGTCGTCAAAACCATCACTGCTTAAGTTGATTGAAGCTAAATCATAAGTCCTTTTTTTTTCTTTTTTCTTAAGTTCAAGAACATGTTTTCTTTAAATGTTTCCATTGAAAGTTTGATTAACTTATTACCGCAGTAGTATATTCTTCTAATTTGCGTTTTCTGCCGGACAACAAAAAAACTTTTTTAGTTAATTATTCTGCACATCTTTTTGTCATATTTGTAAGAGAAAGCTTGTAAAAAAAAGTTTAACACTTTCCTGTTATATGGTAATTTTACCTCCAACAGTTTGGGAATGTAAACCAACAAGATTCTTATAAAAATATTTTTCCTAACTTTTTTGATGAGCTATCGGAAGATGTTGATGCATGTTACAGATCTAGGCTGATCATGTCACAAAAATCAGGTACAGGTAACCATCAGCAAAAAACCGCGCTTAATCATAAAAAGACAATGTTTTTTTTTTTCTTCAATAGAACAAAATAGGAGTTCGTGGTGCCAACTTTTTACAATGTTCATAAATAAACGGCTGCCCTAATCTAGATATGTAGTTATATCTTCAAAAAATAATTAAACTTAAAGATTGGAAATAGCACCAAAATGCTTAAAATG
>JAXGGA010004196.1:0-91516 GCA_038373865.1 Uloborus plumipes | reverse complement strand
CAAAATGTTGTGTAGCACGATAAAATTTCTCAATTAAAGATATGAAATAATCAAAAAAGTAAAATCGTGAAAAGTGCAATTAAGCTTAATTTATTACTTGGTTGATGGCATCGCTGGTTCTGCCCACTGCAATTGGTATAATCACGTTTCTATAACTTCCACTACTTCGTTAATAAGAAAAAAGAAAATCATGCTGCTTCTTATCATCCAAATGCTTATTTTTGGAAAGCTTTCTGTACTTTTAGATTAATGAATTCACGGAATAGAAACTGAAGCCACCAAATTCAAATTAAATATTAATCAGCTATATAAATGAAAAGAGGTTTCATTTTTATTTCTTCAATTGTTCTAAGATCTTCTAGTAGATTCCTATAGTAGATTCCTATTTAGTTATTCTTCAAAATTTAAATAGCAATGCTTAATGCGAGTAACGTAAAAACTATTTTCTTCCAATGAATTAAAAAGCTTAATTATTATTTTTTTAATAAATGCAAATGGATGGATTAAAAATTGTGCAATTTATTCTTAGGAAATACGATACAAACTAAAATGCACTGTAATTTGGATAAACTTTAGTTTTTTATCAAAAATATCATTCTGTCCCACATGGAACTGCCTCATATGAATATAATGAAAACAGACCGGTTAAGAAATAAATTTGTAAACTGTCCCTCTCCTATTTTTATTACACATTCTATTTTTTAATAGCATAAAACTGACTAAGTGTCATTTGTGTCTAGACATAAACGGGGTAAAGAGCAATGACGGTATATGGACAAATCTCTCTATGGCATTTTTCCGCCTTTTAAGATCAACATCATTAGTTAAAAATGATGCACTTGCTCGACACTTGGTTTGAACTTTGAAATTTAGAAAATATAAATTTTAAAATGAAAGAGCAGCGGCCCACGTTTGTTTTGATATCAAACCGCCTTTTCCTTCCCCGAAGGTTTCTTCATTAATACAAACTTTTTTTTTTCTGTCTTCATTGTAAAATTAATAAGTGCGCAAAGAGCTCACCTTGAGCGGAAATAAATAGATATCTGTAGCTTTTCATTTACTTAATGCAGCGATTGTACTAAATAAAATGCTTGATAAATATACAATATTTGCTCTAAACATCCGTGAGCCGTAATTATAGACAATAAAAAACATTACTCTACCACTTTTTCTTTCATTCCCAAGCAAAAGCAGATTTTTGATATGAAATGGTTTACACTTGATAATTAAGCTCCAAAAGAGGAAAGAACAGTTATTATCTTTACATTGCTGCGCTCAAATACAAAGGAGTGGCTTTAGAGTATTTTCTGAGATATTCTATCGGAGCCTAACCCTAGAGCTATACACTCCCATTTTGTTATATTTTGGAATCGCATATTTAGAAGCGTTTATTCTACTTCCTTTACCATTTTTTTTCTACTCTGATAAGATTTTCCTTTTGATAAAAGATATTTTATATCTTTCCCTGTGAAAAAATATTTCAGAAGTATTTTATTTATTATAAATGAAACATGATCTCGGCTCTTCAAGCGAAAGGGAAAAACACCGCTCTTGGACAGCCTTGGAAAATAAACCTTGGGTGTTCAATGATCACCCACACGGAAGGTGGAAAAATAAGTGCACACTTTTTACAAAAGTAGGAGAATTTGGATTAAAGTGAAATAGAGGAGAAAAGGAAAGTGGTTAAATATTTTACTCTATTTAACCGCCAGCTGCTTGGTAATATTGGTAATATTCTTGGTGTTCAATGATCACCTGCAAATTAGCATCAAAGGGACACACCGAAGTGGAAAAAGTAGATGCATACTTTTTATAAAAGTAGGAGAATTTGGGGCAAAGCGGAATAGAGGAGAAAAGTGAAGTGGTTAAATATTTTACTCTGGTTAACCACCAGCTGCTTGGTAATATTTTAAGTACAGTAAACTTTCGATTATCCGTGAGCGGAATAACCGCGGGGAAGATTTACCGCGAGGGTCTCATGAAAAAAACAATTTTTTAGTGAAATTGAATTTGTTGCTTTTGCCTGATATTTCTTACAGTAGAGTGCGGTAATACCTTATTGAATAAACTGCTTTTCCTGGGTGTTAACATAATTTCTATTACTTCATAGATTTAATGTGTTTCAGAAATTAAAATACAGATAGTTTTAAATACGATACCTTTCTTCACTCTTTAAATCACGTTTTATGTACAATACAATTATTTTTAAGCAAAAGAACTTTTTTACCCCTTATTTTAAACTTTTTTTCGTTACCTTCAATACCCGTGCCGCCAAATACTCGGGAGTGTACTGTATGTTATTAAACATGTAGCTTAAAGTTTTAAAAAAAAACCTATGAAGATCAAAATGTTTTACTCTGATTGCGCGAAATCTAGCTGCCAATATTTTAACTATGCTATTAAACATTTTGCTCATTCAAGCCAAAAAAATATTACTTATAAAGATCAACACAAGATAATGCAATCCTTTTCAAAATTTGATCCTGATTTAGTCTTACAGTGTAATATATCAAAAATCATTTAGTACCGCTTTCAAATTTCTTTTTCTAGGAGCGAAGTTAAGATGCATTAAAGTATCTCATTTCGTGGTAAATCTTAGCTTATGCATAAGATTTACCATCTGATACCATAAGATAATTACATCGGCTAGGAGTCCTACTGTTTTCTATTTGTCTTTCTGACATTCTATAGCACCATACTAAACCATTCAAAATGTTTGCTCAGAATCAACAATGCTATAAAAACAAATATAGTTGAGAGCAGTGATATAACTTTCGGTTTTTCCCTATCCCGTTCTTAACAAAGGTACAATCCCCCTTACGGTTGTCGGCATTCGTCTTTGAATGGATATACAGTAAACTCCCGATTATCCGCGGAATATCACTCTTAAAACTGTGCCTCTGAAATAAGAGGCACATTTTGAATTTCTGTGCCTCTGAAAATTAAGCGGCACATTTAAAATGAAAGGCACCGTTTGTGCCTCTGAAATTAAAAGGCACATACCGTGCCTTTGATTTTAGATTTCAGTGCCTTATATTTGAGGACGTTTGTGCCTCTGATTTTAGATTTCAGTGCCTTATATTTAAAAGGATTTGTGCCTCTTATAGGTTTATAATAATAATAATGGTTTATTAAGGAGAATTTCAATGTTAGTTTATAGTAACTTCTTAATTTTTTACCCCAGTGCTTGCATGTTTTAAACTTTTTTTAGGTTTCAATTCGTCATGACACATTAATTAGATATATCAAAACAAAATGTTTCCCAAAGAATATAAAAATCTTGTGCATAATACTTTATTTCATTTTCTGATTTCATTGTTGTATAAGCTCTTATTTTCGCTAATCTTGTCAACAGAACTGAAAATTGGACAAGATAAGAAAAAAAATGCTATTAAGCTTCAGTTTTTGCCATTGTACGACATAGCGAAAATAAGTACTTCATAACAAATTGTCAGTTTGATCCTGAAACAAAGGTAGTCTTACATGATTGAATTTATTCAATTTTAATTAAAAGGTAACTTTTTGAAAGACAATATTGAGAATAGGAACAAAACAAGGTATTTAAACTATTTTTAGTTTTAGTTGCTTTAGTATAACATTTATTAAATGTAATAAATGGAAATGCTATAAAATATAGAGTGATTTTAACCTTTTATGCAAAATAGTATCTTTTTAGGGAGAACAAACACTTGATGTTTTATAATGCTGTAGTTTCAAATTTAGTTATTACGTACAGGATAATAACCGATCATTCCATGCAATCTCGATAAAAATTGCAAGATTTCTTAAATCACATCTAAACACATTTAAACTTCTGTTACAATTCAAAAATATCATAAGTTTTTTATAACTACGAACATATCATACGGATCCAAAAAATGATTTAAATTGATCACTGAGTACTCGGCCTGCTAAAGAAAAAATGTTTGACGAAAAAATTTCACTAAAAGTTGTATTTTTGTGTAATAAAATCTCATTAAAAGATAACAAGTTCAGTAAATTTAAAGTCAACTGAATCTCGTGATAAAGTATTTTACCATAATAAAGGTCACGTGAAAATTGACTAAGTTAAAATTTATTAAATTTAGTAAATAAATGCTGCAATACAGAAAATTAGTGAATTTAAACTTTAATGCACAGAGGCAAGGTTTCTTTTATAAATATTTAGTTTTGAATCTGCAATTTCTACGAGAATAGTCTTTTTTTACTTATTTTTGCCGAAAAAAATCCTATTATATTTTAACAAGTTCAACAAATTTATATTCAACTGAATCTTGTGAGAATTTATCAGATGCGTATTTGACGTGAGGCCGCCCTGGGCTTTTGAAACTGCCCCCCCCCCCCAACCCCAATTTCAAAGTTGTTAAAAAATATATATATATTTACTTGACATAAAATGTATTTTCAAGGTAAACCGTGCAAATCCCGGCCACACAGCTAGTTAAACATGAAATTAGTTGGTTGTTAACAATCAGCCAATTGGTAAAAATTCGTCTTTTGGGAATTTCAACTTTTACTACTACAAATCTGCTCTTACATTATTATAAATCAACAACGAGGGAAACGAGAATATTTTGTTGGATCAATGTTAAGTCTATGGAACAGAATTCGTTTTAACGAGCAAGACCCGGATTTAACGAACAATTTTTTCTGTCTTGCAGTCTTTTTTTCTCATCTTTCTAGTCTTATTCCTGTCTTATCTTCTTTTCTTTTTTTTTCCCCTGCGGTTCAATACTTTTGTATGAAAAATTCCACCAGCGTTCCAGCGTTATTAAATAAAGAACAGTATTTAATTCAATTAACTGATGTAATTCTCGCTGCCGATCAGCCCTGCTGTCTAAAAAAAAAGGCTCTTTACTTTGCATAGAAAAAGTGCCCCCCCCCCCCATCGTGCCGCCCTGGGCTATAGCCCACTAAGCCCATACGTAAATACGGCACTGGAATTTATACTTTATCATGATGAAGTACTACGAAATATTATCAAATTGAGTTAAAATTAATTTTTAACTTTAAAAAAAATGATAAATCATAACTTATTATTTTTTAAAAAATCCTACTATATTTTAAAAAGTAGTACAATAAATTTAAAGTCAACCGAATCTTGTGAGACAATATTTATCATAATAAAGCCCATGCAACTAAAAAATAATTACTTCTCTTGTCAATGGAGCTTTTTGCCGGAACAACAAACAGTATAAAATATCTAACATATTAAACCATTATGGCAAATAAGACTAAGATTTTAATTAAAATAACGCTGATAAATCATAATAGAAATAAATTGGACGAGCTATTTTACATACCTGTCGTAGCGCAAAATGTCAACATACAGCACAAAAAAGATCAGCAAAGGAGTATGTAGATTTTAAAAATACACTAACACACTCTTTTGCTGCCCATTTTGTTATCGATGTTTCCATAGGAAGACGTTTGAAACAGCAGTTTATGCCTCGGCAATCAATAATGCATAATGGATGGACAGATAAATAAAATCTTCTTCTGATAGTAAGTGTTCAGAGCAAACCATAATATGCTTATTCTACACAAAATGCACCCGACTGACTTTTCATTTGCCGTTGCTTCAAACGATGAATCTTGCAAAGGAAAGGCATGGAACGATCAAATTTCTACACTACAACTTGATTTTCATTCCCTATTCTTACATCCGCATCAAACAACAATGCAATACATAATATTATTTCTCTCGAACTAATAATATTGCTTGAAAACGACAAAAGAATACATTTAATCCTGAATTTTTGCGATAACGAACTTTTTGTTTGTTTGTTTATTTACAACACATATTTCGAGCTCGTGTACTTGGTCACACAGGACCCGTTTATGAACTCACGTCCAATCAGATCACGTCACAGATAGTACAAGACAGTACAGGACAGAGTTTACGCTCACGTAGAAGGAAGTTACAACCAGAGCGAGGGCGGGAATCGAGCCCGCCGTCCTGGACTTGCTAAAGTGACGGGCAAACAGACAACGCCGCCAGGACCCCCTATAACGAACTTTCCGCCATCTTCAACATTGAAAATAAACATACGGGCCACGTGATCAGCTATAACCTCAAACACAAAGCGTGAATAGACGATGTGCCGCTTAAAACTTGCGAAGTGGGAATTTAAAAGGCACGGCCGATTCAGTGTGCCTTTAAAAAGTTTTGCTTCCTGTCCGTGCCGTTCATCTCGTTGTGCTTTGTATGTATCAACGGCATCTAACGCTTTGTGCCTCTGATATGTAAGTAATATAAGGCACAATTCTCTTGTGCCTTACATATAAGCGGCACACTTTTAAGAGTGTAGGGTGGCACGGTAACCACGGATAATCTGAAAAATAGGAAAAAAACGAAGCTAGTGTATGCCAATATCTAAAAATTGGTCTGTAACGCAACACATACATTTAAATCATAGCTAAAACTGATAACATTAACTGTAAAAAGTATCTTTAAAAGCAAAAAACGACCAACAACGCATTCGCATTTTTGTGCGATCCGTAAACCATCACCGTAAAAAAAAATGTGTGAAACACCCTCCGGCTAATCCGAACCGCTGATAATCATACCACGGATAATCGGGAGTTTACTGCACTTAAATGCCGACTGGAAACAAGAGAAATCAGTTGCGATACTATACGTTGCACTCCTTGTTAGGGTTCTATCTCTACCTCAGAGCCAAAAAGATCCTATCGTCCACGAATGATTCATCACTTACATTACTGTTCAAATTGAAAACAAACCACATCTCGACGCATTTTTGACTAAAAAATTGTCCGAATTATTGCCAAAAATAAATTGAGGCTTTAACTCTAAAACGTTCCTCAATTTTAAAGAAGAAAACTTTCCAATAAGAAAAAGAACTTAGTAACAGAATCATGAGAAGAAATGAAGGTGCGATTGAAGATGTGGTGGCTGCGAGCCAACACTTCCGAAGAAAGAAACAATGGGGAAGGAATGACTGAAATTCTTACACAACACCAGCTCGACAAGGCGACACGAAAGAATCAGAAAATACTAAGTAACTCAGCTGAATAATTGAAAATTATTTTAAATAATATTAATTGATTAAACGCACCGGGTCTTCTTTTGCGTGGTTCAATAGTGTTCAATGGAATACATGCATTTAGTATACAAGTACAAAGATTAAATTGAAAATTTAAACAACCCCTGATTCTAATTGTCGATCTTATATTAAAACGAACTTCTCTGGTCATAAAGCATTTTTAATCTAAATCGATTTAGTTGTTTTCCAGATTATATGGTAAGCATGGAAAATGAAAGATACCGTAAATCAGGGTTACTTGGACCCAGAAGAGGGCTACTTGAGCCCACAGTAAAATGATAAAATCTGGGTTTGGTACTAGCGTTAGAGACTGCAGAGGGCTTCTACCTAGTGGAGAAACGAGGAACTACGTGCAAGTCTTCAACTAGTAGGTACCAAACCTAGATTTTATCATTTTATTGTAGTGGGCTCAAGTAACCCCCTAGGGTCCAAGTAACCCTGATTTACGGTATAACCTTACTAGTAAAATTTCTAATCGTTAAAAGTTATTTATTCATTAATGACTGAAAAGAAATTATTTACTATTTTTGCCACAAAAATAGTACTAGATGCAAGGAAGTATTAATTTCTATGTGAGAGGGAGGAATGAGCCCGCCTCTTGCCATCACCCTATAGGCGCTCATGAATCTGCTCGCTTAAACGGAACGAGACATTACCAAAATGTCGGTTTTAACTCGGAAATTACAAAAAGGTATTCATGAATAAAGCACTTTTCGCGATTATATTAGAGTCCGGCAATATTTTTTCTTACGTAGACTGTCGTGAATGAGCATGTACGCATACATTATTCGCATTGAAAGCCATACAACTGTGAAAGAAAAACTTAAGTAAATTCTATCATAATAAAGAATATGAGTTTTTACGCATACTGCAATCTGACATTACTGGTTATGAATTTTTTAAAGGCATATTAATTTTTTTCAGAAAGCAGTCAAGTAACATCGCTGAAAAATCTATAAAGAAGCAAAATGAACATTGCATCAAGAAATATTTCTTTCTTGGACGGGGGTGATTTCCTATTGCAAAAATTAGGAACCTTTGCTAGAACTTAACGGTTTCAACCTTCATTTTCTTAAGACATTCAGTAACGAAAAAAAAAAAAAAAACATGTCACTGTTGGTATCAAAACTCATATGGAGGGCTAAAAAAATCGATGTTCGAGACTCGAAAATTATATCTGCCTGCACCAATCTTACCTGCAATAAGATATCTGGTCGGATGTAACGTCACTCCACAAGATGCTTCATGGCTGCTAGTCCATATCAGGCCTTGACTCAATGCATGGCGGGCTTTATCGGTCATCTAATGAAATGGAAAAAAAAAAAAGATTTTAAGGACAAGGTCATTGAAAGCATTTTGCTCAAATAGAAACAATTAGATTAGCAAAATGATATTGAACAATTGATTGGTTGATTTTTTTCACGCTCAATGGCTTACTTATTTATGGAAACTAAGATGGGCTTAATAAAACTTTGTTATTACACCATTCAAATACTTACGACTCTGCAGCCAAATAGCGATGCAGGGGATCAACATAACAGTTCATGGGTGAACAAACAGTTCAGAATTTATAGCCTCTGGACACTAGATTCTAGACACTAAATTTAACCGTTCGCAGAACTGCACAGTGCATCACTCATATGTACTTATTTGGATTACATTTAGCTCATGTATAATTGTTTAACAACTTTAATAGCATTTGAGGTAAAGCTTGAGCCAAAAAAAAAAAAAATGTTAGTGGCCAGTGGCCAGTAAGCCCATAGAACTTAGTGGCCACTTAAGTATTGTTGTTGGCCACTTCACATTCCAAAACTATAATCCAACTCCACTTCATTCTGCGTTTGGTATTACTGCATTATTCTTACAATATCCATCATCTTACAAGCTCAATCTTCATCTCCAAGTTAACAGTGGCTCCCAATAACGATGCTGAAGCTATTTTTTTTTTAAATAATCGGTGCAATGCATCGGCATTTTGCATTTTGCCGTAGGTCGCCAGTGGGTCTGGTCGAGATCAGTGTCTTATGATTATGCGCCATGTTAAAGGTACTTGAGTAACAATTGGCTTGGATACTTGGAGCTAAATTAAGTAAATAGTGCAATAAGAGGGCACCATAACCATAAGTTTTTTAAGATATTTTACAAGTTATATACTGCCGCGCTAAGCACAGAAAAAATCAGAAAAGATAGACTGAAATTTATATAAAATTTTAACTTTTAAAAACACAGAAAAATTTACTGTACTGAAATTTAGAAAGAAGGAGCAAAAATTACGTTTCAATAATGTAAAAATATTATGTTTTATAACATGGTGGTAATCCATGTCGGTAATCCATGCTTGTCGAAATTACAATTTCTCACTAACAAATTAAAAAAAGAAATAACTTTTTATTTTAAGGAGCTCTCACTTTCTTTATTGAATGTCATTTGTGTATTTAAAGCATCATTTGAAATAAAAGAACAAACTTGACTTCAAAACTTTTCCATTCAAAACTCTTGCGTAATGTAATAACCATGGCATTTAAATTAGCACTCTTCCATTCAGCCTTCCCGCGCCTTTTCGACCACCCAGTCCGACCCTGACTGAGATACACATATACAAAAATAAATAATTTACTATGCAGCATTTTTTTCTCTTTAACGTTAATGAAAGAATTTTGAATATCTATGTAAACAATAACAATTTTCAGCAGTAATGCAAGAATCGAATTTAATTCAATCTCGCGTATTGTGCTGAACTAGAAAGTAAGGCACTTGAAGTAATAAGCACTCACCTTGAATTCTTTTTTCACTTTGATGTGGTAAGCCGTGATATGGCCATCCCCTTTTCCTCGCGATTTCACCCGCACAACAGCAACTGCCGGGGGAAATGTCATTAGTAATGAGCAACTTTCATAAACGAATATCATTACAAATAAAAACGGTTTTTGTTATTTTAATACCTTTTAGTGAGGTGTAGGTTTTCAAAATGGTGTTGCCCACAAATTATGTCAGGGTTTAAGAGGGAGTGGATACCGGATATTGTGACAAGGGGTAGTGAGGGGATAATAAGAAACGTGATATCACGAATCTTTTTTAATTAGCGTATGTTTATGGAAATAGTGTGACATGTGACAGGGGGAAGGGTAAGGTAAAGTGTGACATGTTTTGACAAAGGGGCAGGAGGCCAAAAAAATGGGAAAAAGTGACATCATTTATGGACGACCTCAAAACCGTTTTTAAAAATATTGCATTTTCATTATCCATGATGTCATTTAAACACCTTTCTTTCCAAACAAAGCACTCACATTTACCCAAGCTACATTGAATCCTCAATTAGTTTAGCAAGAAATTCTGCAATGTTCTGCATTGGTATTTAAAGGTCACTAGAAATTGAACCCAACAAATTATGACAAAGCGAAACGTTAGCTACAGTTGTACATTCAAACAAATTGTTTCTTGTACCATATTTTTTTTTTTTGTGCACATTCAGGTCAAGTAGTTTTTTTTTTTTTAAACATAACATTGTTAGTTTGACTACAGCTTTAATTAAAACTACCCTGTAAAACCACCCTGGTATTTGCTTGCACAAATTCTAATTTTTCACGCTGCTTGTTTGCCATTTCTTCTTGGAAGACGAACGAAAAATTCTGTCAATTAGATTTTATCTGCTGCAATTTTTCTTATTTTTTATAAAAGTAAACTCTTTTGTAAAAGTTTTTAGCACATGATCTGAGGTTTTCCGGTAACATTTTCCCCTTTTGTTTATTTTGTCTCTAGTAAATACTTATTTTTTGCAGCAGACAGATAATCGACAAAGGTGGAATTTTGTTCCCGAACTTATGGAAACTTTTAGTGATATTCTTATTTTAATTGATATTTATGAATAAATTAGAAATTACACCAAAACGGTAAATCGCACCAACGTGGTAGCAACTAGGGATGCACCGATAAGCAAATTGGCTGATTACCGATTACCGATTAATCCGTAGTTGAGAATCGGCCGATTAATCGGCTGAGCCGATTAATGATGAGGATGATTGTTTTCAATTTTACCATCACTGTTTTTTCTCTCTTATGCAATTCGAAGTTAAAAATAATAAGTAATTTATTTCCGAGAAGATTTTTTTTTCCATTTTTCTAGTTTTCACAAAATAATTTCAATATTTTATCAAATATCTTAGAGCCAATTTTCATATTATTGTCAATAATAGTATTGACACATTGTTAGAGTTATTTTAATTGGACACAAAAAATTCAAAAATAGGGGGAAGGGGAGCCTGTGGTGAGTACTCCAATTTAGGAGTACTTTTAATTTATACTTTTTAATAATTAGTAGCCTTTAATTCAATACTTTTATTCTTCGAAAATTAGAAGTTAACTAAAAGCACTGTGCTAAGAGAAAACTCTCACCACATGAAAAATATTGCAATATTGTCTATGTATATTTATTCAAAGTTGGATAATTAATTAAAAAAAAAACTTTATATCAACTGTTATAGGATTATTATTACTGTTAATAAAATTATTCATCATAGTTTCTTAGTAAAGGTATACTTTGAAGAATAATATTTGAAAAATATATTTTTCGCCGATTAATCGCCCCGATTTTGCCGATTATTAATTATCGGCAAAGTGGCTGATTATAGCCGATTAATCGGTACTGCCGATTAATCGGTGCATCCCTACTAGCAACAATATATAAATTTCAAATGTCATGAAGACTCCAAGCCCTAATAGTTCCGACTCTATGTAAGATTTGTAAGAAAGATACAGAAGGACTTTCGTGATACAGTTGTTCAGTATATTGGACAAACTGAAAGTGTCAAGCATTTATTTTTTCTCCAGATAATGGCATTTTTCCAAACAGGTTGCCCACTATTGTCTTACTACAAATGCTTCTGAGTTTTGACGTCTGAAACATTAAACCATCTTGTGCTAAAATGTATAATAAAAGAAAATGTCATTTATGTTCAATAGATTACTTCGTAAAAATCCACTTTCTTTTATTGGCAATACTTTTTAAATTGAAATTTCAAAAAAAAAATCCAATGTCATCTCAACACATTGCTGTTTAATTTAATCTTCTTCTGAAATTACCTATGCATTCAATAAACATCTCATCTACCTGTATCAAGAACAGCTCACTATTATAATGGCTTGTTCATTTATGCTTTTTGCAAGGTAATTAAATGTCAATGAATCCTTTCACGATTGAATTGATTCCAACCTTTTAAAATTCATGACTCTTCTTACAAGTAGCATTTTCGAACAAAGACTTTGTATGCCTACTTCCTCAAAGCTTTGGGTGTCATTAAGCATAACAAGTGGATTTTATTTATTACACTTGGACCATAAAATACGAGCTGTAGCCCTCGAGTGAAGATTTATTCTTGGTCGCGTGTGCCTTGCTAGTCCTCCCATCAAGCACACCTCTGCTAGCTGAAATAAATTTTCGGCGACGACAAAGAAAGCATCCACGCCTTAAACATAGGTCCGGGTAGACAGTTCTGCAGCTCAAGAACTTCCTTGGTTCCCGGATGGCGGCATATTCGTCGTCTGCATTGAAATTGGATTCTAATGGGCATTAGAATGACAGTTGTGAAATTCGATTTGGATGCGGGGGATGTAGCTTTTTAGGGGGATTCAACTTGTATTCTTCATTTAATTTGCAGTTCTATTTTGTGTAAGGGAATATCAGCTGAATCAGTTCTTTATTAATTAGTAGGTTGGAGCCTCCGTGGTAAAGTGCTCCTCTGGCCAAGTTGACCTTCGGTATTGACAATGTTTACCACTTTTTCGGGTAATAGGGAACGATTAGCTGTATGGCAATCCTAAGGTATCGCAATAAAAGGTAGAAATGTGATAGAGGGAAAAAAACTAAGCTAGTGTGAAATCTTAAAACTTCATGATAAAAGGTTGGGGATTTTTGAAAATGGTACTTAGACTGGGCCTTAGCTTTTATGTCTTCCAACTTGCATTGGCAGAGGTTTATCATAGCGCTTGAGTTTGCACCGTGAATTAAAGAAGAGTTGGTAAGAAACATTTTTTTCAAATAAAGAAAGGAAATAAATCGCATCTCTAATGTTACATTTTCCGTTTTTTTTTTTTTTCCACTTTCAGTGACCTGCTGGTTTGCCCTAGAATGTTTTCAATTACAAGTGCTCAATTTCGAATTCAACACAAAAGACCGGTTTTATAAGTAAAAGTGAACTCATTGCTTTAGAATGTGACGCTGAGAAGTTGAAATTCTTAAGCCATGATATTTGTGCTTGCTACTCATATCGAACGAAAAAGAGAAAATTCCTTTACTGGAAAAAAAACCTTCACGAAGAAAGAAAATGAATTGGAAGAAAATATTTTTAAACTGCATAAAATAAAATACGCGTGGTCTTCGGACAGAATGTGTCAGGAATTTAAAAATTGCTAACATTTGTCAATTCTGCATTTAATATGTTTCTTAGAGTGAGCTATTTGTGCTAAAATGACTGAACTTTAAATGAGAGCATACTCTTGTGTACTTCATCGTGATATTGTACACTGAAATAATAAATGCAATGAATTTAAAAAGCAATACAGGGCTGAATATAACACTCGAGGATAGATGGCTGGCTTGGAAAAGGCTTCGATCAAGGGCTAACGGCCACTCTAGGCTGTCGAGCCGCTGCTGGAGGAAGCAAGATTGCGGAATACGTTGAATAAGCAATTTGAAAAAACGAACTCTAACAAGAAACATTCAAAAAATTTGAAAAATGTTTTAAATTATGCATTTTTCCGCTAACGCCCCCCATGTTTGCGTGAGGATCGAATTAAAAGTTGCGAGTGAAAGCCAGCTTTAAGAAGTAAATTTTTTGTAAAAAGTTCACAAAACAACTTTTCAGAGAAAGTCAGGTACTCCAAAACTTTTCCACGATTATTAAAAGGTATCTGTCTCAAGTGCTTGATTAAAAAAAAAAAGAGATATCTGTCGCGTTCTCTCTTTAAATCATAAACTATAACAAACTTTCGAGAAATTTGAAAAACCTTTTAGATACGCATTTTTCCGCTAGCGT
This sequence comes from Uloborus plumipes, assembly GCA_038373865.1. Taxonomy (NCBI): domain Eukaryota; kingdom Metazoa; phylum Arthropoda; class Arachnida; order Araneae; family Uloboridae; genus Uloborus; species Uloborus plumipes. Next base: position 77,418 of record JAXGGA010004196.1, on the reverse strand, counting down.
ATTTTCTTTTCATGTTTGCTTAAAGATTGAATTAAAAATTAGAGGATGAAAACCAGTTTTGAAAACAGTGAAAAAAAATTTACAAAACAATTATTCAGAGGAGAAAAGTCAGGTAGTTCAAAAATATTCCAGGGTTATTAGAAGGTGTCTGTCCCAAGTGCTCGGTAAAAAAACAAATCTGTCGCGTTTTCTGTCCTTTAAATCATTCCCAAGTACAGTTCCCACAGCGTGAGCCCATTGCCCCCCGTCGTGCTCAACAATGAGCAACTGATTGGTGAGCAGTTATCAAGATAGACATTCCTGTATAGCAGCTTCATTTAAACTTCCACCTCACTAAGAACTACATATCAGTATTTGATAGGACTCAATAATGCCGCCTAAAGGCCCTCGGGGGGGGGGAGGGGGCAGGCAGTCTGCGAGGCTCATCGTGACTACAAGAAAACGCCTGGATTATTTTCCGCTACAAATAGGATGAAACTGTTACTGGGCACCATAATATAGCTGCAACTGCTGTCAGGTGACAGCTCTGTATGGTGATAAAATGGGGAATACATTGCTGCAGTAGCTTTAGGGCTATGTTTCGCTCAGTTAACGGTTTTTACTTTAAATGTTGTATTCGAGTTTAGATCAGCATGCTTACTGAATATAGTAATATTCAAATTAATGAAGTTTAAAATCTAAAGAAAAAACTTTTAAACACGAAATTTGTGAAATGGATAGTGTATGTAATTAATATTTCAATGAAATTTCTATAGTGATAGTGGTCCTACAAACTTTTCATTTATTTGTCTAGAACTGTGAAATATAAAATTAACGTTATCGAGATTTCCACACCATGTAAGACAAAACTGTAGTAGTAAAATCAACTACAACCTGCACATGTCAGAAGTCTCTCGTATGTTTCTAAATAAGCTTTCCAAAATCCTTATCAATTCTAAATGCTGGCGGTCATATTTTTAAACATGAATAAATTTATAAATATCTATTCGCGCTTTTTCTGAGTCAAAGGAACAAACCCAGACAAACAAATGACATTATGTTTAACTTCCTTGACATCTGCGACGCTTGTTAGACGTGTTTAACTTCGAATACTGATAAGAGGTCAGACATTGGGGTTGTGAACTGAGATACAGAAGATCCGTTCTCAGCTATTTTAAATAGGAAAAAGAACACACGAAATAAATTTTCTGCGGTAAAAACTAGTTAAAATTAAAAAACTAAATAAATTGAGCTTTTTCAAGCTATAGCTATAATTCTCTTGTTTAAAAAAGCTTCCGTTTGAACTCCATCAGAAGCAAAAGTCAGATCACAGCCTTAATATTGGCTTGTCTGTCACAGAGAATTGTAAAATTAATAATTTATTCATTTAAAAAAAATTGCAAACTATTGAAGAAAAATACAATTATAGTGGCTAATTGTTATTAGCCACTATAACAAGACTTTATTAAAAACGGAAACAAGATTGGAGCAGTTTAAACGGATTATACCATTAAAAAGTTGAAGTATCTTGCCATAAAATTACACAATGACGTACTGAAATAATCTAAATTGTGACATGAATGCTAAAAAGTTTTTTTTTTAATTACGAAGACAGAAATTATCAATGTAATTAAATTTAGTAAAGATATTTTAAAAACATAAATGACTTCTAAGAGTCTTATTTGGGACAGCAAGAGGAGTAAAAATAAGTCAAAAAGCAGTAATTATCAGTTCTGTACAGCAAATAATACATGAATTTTGCTTGTTTCCGCTAGAGAATTTTAGCTTTATTATTGTAGTAGGGATTCCAAATAATACTACATTACTCAAGGTTGGAGCGCACAAGGCCAAAAAAAAAAGTTTTACTTCTTCCATAATACTTCTTCCTTAAACATTATGGTAAATATTTTTTTAATGAAAATTTATTTCTATTTATTTCTCCATCTCTGAATTTATCGAAATAAAAACAATGGAGGAGAAATACGTTAACTGCTCTAGTGTAATTGGGGAGCAAAAATGACAAACTGCTTTGTTTTATTAATAGTTTCAAAAAGAACACGAAAACAACTTCCCAGAAAACACCAACTCCCCCGATGAACCGCTTTCCCATAAAATGCCATTAAGAAAGCACAGCGCCGGGAGCTTGAGCTTTTTTATTTTTTTGCATGGAGTTGACGAGTTTGACCTATTGAACCCCCTAGTAACGTAGAGGTGTACTTATAAGGAGCGGGCAATCTGTTTCAGAAAAAGGTTTCGAGACTGATAAAGTCGCTCATAACGTTTTTATTTCATACTAAAGAGGTTTTCGCCTAAGGTCATCCTACTAGTAGGCGAGTGGTAACTGAGGATGCTTCTGGTTTTGGGCAAGGTGATGGAATTGTATGGGCGGGCTGTAGACAAGTTCTTTCGCCTTTTTTTTTAATTATGTCGAGATTACATATTTCTTTCTAGGGTATGCTGCTGAAATTATGATTCATATGAAGGGCAATTTACTGATTTAAGAGATACTTGAAAAAGATGTTATTTTGAAAGCTTTCTTTCTGGTCAGAGATAAGTCTCATTTGCATATAATTTTGGAGTGAAGTCATTTGTGCAATGAAGAGCCAATTTATCCTGTTTCTTCGTAGACATGGTTTTCAGAGTTCATCTTTCTAAGAAAGTTTGTTGATTGTATTAAGTGAAGAGGGAAAAATACTTTTTAAAATTCAAATATATCACGGGGAAATGCATAAATCTGACTCTTTAAAATCATAACTCTGGATCGTGCATATTTCATCATTTTTTTTAAAGATTTAATAGGAATTTTTTTTTAATTGAGAATCGATTTAAATGTTGGGAAATTAGGAGAATTCTCAGTTTCAGAAGAAGTAATAGAGAAATTGGATGTATTAGTACAGTAGCGACCATTTTTAATCCAAAGATAGGTATAGGAAAAACTTGGACAAATTTTTCAGATCTTATTCGAACCATAACTGTGCTGTGGTTAACGTGCTCGACTACCCCACGTTCAACCCTGTGCAGTTAAGTTTAATGTTCATTCTTGCACTATCAATAAAATGAGTACCAATTTTGATAGAAGAGCTAACTAGATTTAGTGTCGGATTGAACGTGATTTATAAATTTTAAAACAAAATGAAAGTAACTTGAAAAATGACCCAAAATATCCAATGCTTCAAATTGTGAAAGATCTATAATCAGTCAATATCAAGAAATGAAAGAAAGGAAAGAGAAAAATGTAACATAAAAAAAGTTAAAACAAAGGCAATTTAATAAAAAATATTTTTTCACCCAAAATATCCAATGCTTCAAATTGTGAAAGATCTATAATCAGTCAATATCAAGAAATGAAAGAAAGGAAAGAGAAAAATGTAACATAAAAAAAGTTAAAACAAAGGCAATTTAATAAAAAATATTTTTTCAATAAAGGCAAGAGGAAAGCAAAAAAAAAAAAGTGAAAAAAGGAGAAAAAATAATCATTTTTTGAAATCAGCCTCAGAAAATTAGCAGCTCTGCTTTTCATTTTTTACTATCATAAATGTACTCAATTTCTTTCAAATTCGTTTCAATTTAAACACTTTTTACTTTTGCCGTTTCACATTGTTGAAAAATTATTAAGTAATGAATGTATGAAATTTATTTATCATGACTTTCGTTTCAAATGCTTTATATTTCTGCTTATGTGCCGATGCACAGTAATATTCATAGTAGTCTAGTATATACAAACTTTTTATGAAAGGATTTCCAAAACAATTTTACCATTGCATTTGCAAACGATGTCTATGAAATGCAAAAAAAAAAAAAACTTTTTTGTTATGAATTTAATTGGCTTTAATCCCTCGATATTTTTTTTTTTTTTTTGAAGCTATTACGCTAGCTCAAAAAAAAAAAAAAAAAAAACATGAAAATTAAGTTTTTCATGTAAATAAAACCTTCAGCAATATTTACATGAAAAATAACATATATCAAACACTTGGGACAAGAAAACCTAAATTCGTGCATAGCTCAATTATCGGAATACCTGAATAGGCAATTTGAGAAGTAAGAAACTATATTTTGGAGTCAAGAAACAATAGCTCCAGCGATGGATGCTTTTGATAGATCGCCAACAGATCATTCTCTCAGCTGTGGCAAAAAACCACTTCCTTCATAGAAGCAACATTTTCAATCAATGCCTTCCGCTGACAGCGTGTCCTATACTGCAGACATCAGGCAGCCATCCAAAGTCGTTGTCACAGCTGTCTCAGAGATTGCCAAACGAAAAAAAAAAATGTCGCTTTTAACAGACAGCCTGACGCCTAAACTCATGTTGCCTTTCAAGATTTTTATGAGCACGAATAAGCATCATTACTAGCAATTATACACACATAACTCACTTAACTGAAGTGCAAAGAAATGCGGAGAAGCTGTGGTGTCGGAAATACCGGTTCGGTAGTCCTCATGTGGTCCTTAAGCTCCTTTCACGACCTCCCCCCCACCCCCAGTAGGATGTAAAATTTGTATAAAGTATTTTTTACCAATTGATAAAATTCTGGAAAGATTTGAAACACTGCATCATGGCCTTCGAAAATGGAGGAAATGAGTGGTTAAATTTTTTAATAATTATTTTTACACATTCAAGCTCTTGAAGAATTAAATATTTAAGTTAAGGAGATGTTATCACTATTTTACAACTTATGAATAAAGCGATAGCTTCAAAACAAGCTCAATCCATTTAAAAAATATTTTACAAGAAATATAAAAGACATTTTACACCTCTGCCCATTTAATTTATTGAGTTGCCCTGGAGAAATTATTTGTATCGCTAAAAATGATTTGATGTGATAGACAAATGCTAAATTTTCTTTAAATATAATATTGAAATTTATATCAGTTTTGAAATGAATCATTTGCAAACTTCGAGAAAATCATTTTGTTTTTTAAAACTCAAAATAAAAACTCACCGAAATCAGCCACACAATAATGTTCTTGTGGATGTGAATAAAAGCAGGAACATGTGTTGGTATGTGTAATCATTGAAGAAATCATTAAGGCTCCGAAAAGGAGCCACAAGGCAGTAGTCATGTTGAACACTAAGGATCAAAACCTGAAAAGTACAAGAATAAAATGTATGTAAGAAACATAATATGAATATGCAAGACATGTTTCAATGCTGTGAAACATGATCGAAAATTAATGACTAAAAATAAAAATTATACTTTTAAAGATTTCATTTTATCTGGAAATATTACAAGTTTTAAGTATTCGTCTTACTTAATGTAAATTGATATTCGACAAGAAAATACACGTAGACATTTTTCTCCACAAAGCTATAATTATTAGTATTTTAATATTTATTACTAAAGAACAATTTTAAAATAAAATCTAATATTTATTAATCAATTAAAAAAATAAATAAGCGTTGTTTCTTTGATATTAGAAATAGATTTTTTTTTACAAAACATCAGTTTTGTAAAAAAAAAATACATTTTAACTATTTTTATCTTTAAAACATTTCGCGAACCACAGATAATGAATTTAATTTTGCCTGAATAATTGACATACTACCTTGACAGATTAATATATTAGAGAGTCTTAGCACTAACTCGAATCCTAGTTAACTAGGTAAAAATGACTAACCAATATGCAGAGCCCGATCATTCTGACATTGGACATGGGGCACATTTCTATTTCAGGGCCCCCCCCCCCCTTCTCATATCAGTTACGTGATATGAGTAAAAAAATTCTTACAACACCAGAATGAAATAAAAGTTTTGTGCAAAGATCAAACTGAAAAAAAAAAAAAAAATGCTGTCAAATTACTGAGAGAAAAATATACGTTGACATACACAGTAGGCTCTCAGTATAATAGTAAAACATACAGAAGGCATTTAGTATTTAGGAGACATTGAACAAAGTAAGGGGATTTTGGGCCCCCCCGAAATCTAAGAGGAGGGGCCTGTGCCCCGCGTGCACCTGCGGTAATCAGGCTCTGCCAATATGATAAAATTGCCTGCTAAGAAATATAGTGTAGAATTTGAATCAAAAAGGCAAGGCAGGGCAGTAAATTAAAAAAAAAAAATGAATGAATTGGAGAAATTCTGCATGTGTTCAATTCTTGAGTTTTATAATCTGATTGAATTTCGATCAGTATTAGATTCTTCTTAGATCACTCGACATTAAATACTTAGTTTTTTGAAAAAAAAAAAACTTTATTGAAGTTTAAGGCTGTTCTAACTGAAGGTTATGAATTCACAGATGAAAAATAAATAAATAAGAAATAAAAAGATTGAATAAGTAAAAATTTAAATGCCTCGGATGGAAAATCTCAATTTCCTCAAAATACCTGAAAGTACCGAGAAGCATAAATCTCTTACTGATTAGGGGATTTTTTAAAAAGTTATTAGAAATAATTTCGTACTTGCATTACTATGATTCACAGTTTTGGGTTGCTTTTGTCGGACGCCTTTTCATCCATAAGCTCTCTTACTTTGAACTGAAAGACACGATTCTTGTAACACCGAAACACGTGTATGCAGTAATCTGCAATTTTTCTGTCGTAAAATGTTGTTAGTTATAAATTTGTGCTGATGCCTGGTTCATTGCAAGAACTTTATGAAGAACATGGATTCTACTTCTAAATAACGTAATTACATTTTGCAGATTTTCAGAAATAGTACTTAAATTATGTATCGTGCTCAGTAACGGGCGTATTTCATAGTCCGTTACATAGTCAAAAAATATTATATAAATAATATAACTGAAAATATTCAAAACAGAATTATTTTATATAGAATTAGAGTCATATTTTTTATAAAATTCATGCAATATAACAAGGAGCTAACATAAATGGAGTATTTTTCGGGTGTTTTCTGCAGCATTGATTCTTTTATCGCAATGAAATCTCCCACAAGTAACAAACAGTGCTATTGCTGACATGAAATGAGATTATTTTCAAATAGTTGTAAGCTTACTATTTTATTTCGGGATACATTTATTCAAAAAAAATTTTTTGGCTAATTTTTTTCCAAATATATAATCAAAATTTCTACTCGAAAGGGTAAAATTAATTTTTAGTTAAGTAAAATTGACGAACTTTATATGAGGATACGCGGAAGTAGTTTTGGCAAAGACTCTGTGAACCTAACCATATAACCTTTCACAGGATATGATTTTAGCTCGGAGAGGAAACACTTAACGTATGTAAAACGCCACACTCATTCTGATTTGGTGCAATTATAGCAGCTGAATTTCAAAGAAGTTATTTTATGAGGCCATTTAGCTAAAACACTACAATAAAACGCAGTACAAGTAGTGGTGTTGCACTCAGAATCCGAATAGTTGCATCGAAAGTTGTTAGCTTTTAGCTGATAATAACGGATTTGTCTTTCAGAAGATGCTTTTTTGCAATACGTCAATGAAAATCCTACACACATCCATACGATTCCAGAAAAGGCTATAAGAATTGCGGAAACATGTTTCGGGCTACTGAGGACCCCTTTTACAAGGAAAAAATTGAGATCATGGATGAAAAGATGTTTGATAGCAATACTTAAGTTGTTTCTACTATTTTTTTTAAGTTATTGCAAAGGGGTAAACATTTAATTTATTCGTCAACTACTATGAAAGATTTCGAATTCTCTTTAAATTTTCCGAAATGGATATCAGACTCCATCAAATTCAAAAAAGGTATAACTAAAAAAGGGTGACAGGTTTACTGTAAATGTATTTCTGTAAAACCTTGCTAATTAGGCCACCAAAATAAAATATTCTTAGGACATTAGAGTTCAATTAAACATTTATAAGAAAGTCCTACAAAAAATATACTGATCTTGTGAGAATAACTATAATGTTTAAATTACGAGCGATTTTTAACCATTTTCGAATGTTTTAATCAAATCAAAATTTTTTCGCCACTGCATCCTTATTGTTGGATGTTTATTCATTGAAGTAGTGCGTCGTAAAAAACAGGAAAAAAAACATTTTTTAGACTTTGGGTAATCATTAGCTTATAAATGAGGCGTAAATCATATTTGATAAATAAATGCGAAAGTATTGGCGTGGTAAAGAAAATAGTCTAGAGAAATAACATGTAAAAAGATTGTTATTACCTTTAACTTTGTTCACGCGCAAGTTGCAAAATCTTTCGAGATAATCTATTGATTGCTGGTTCAATTCAAAGCTTTATATCTGAACCGTGTCATTTTGTCATTTTTCTGTCTCAATAAATGCAATTAAAAGCATTGAAAAAAACATTTGGTAACATTGTTGCTTTGATAATACCATTTACACAGTTATTAAGAAAGTACGCATCAGTTACAATCGAGAAAGTATAACATTAAGTAAACTAATTTGAGATCGATCATTTTTTTCCTTTTTTTTTCTTTGTAAGATTTCATACATTGGAATCGAAAATATATAGTATTAAGAAAATGATTTTTCGATTCGTCAGAGCCATTTTTTGTTCTTCCTCTAAGATCCCATACATTAAAGAAAAGTAAAAAAAAAGATCGATTCCTTGAAGCAAGCTCGTTTATTTAAGGATCAGCAATCCTTTTCATTGAAAAAGAAAGGGGATTCCGTTGCTGATAGCAGTGCTGCTCTATAATTTGTAGCTTTGCTACTGTCGTGCTTAATTTAAAACAATTACAAAAGAAGAAGTTGAGCAAAAAAAAATGTCACGCTAGCTTATTCTTGCGACGTTTGTCAAAAGTTTTTTTGCTTGTTGGGGTTGGTGACACTTCGAGTGCAAAAAGCTTTAATTGAATAGTGCTAGATGCGTTAAACTAAACAAAAAATAGGAGGTGGTTAGAGCTTGACGTACTGGTATGGCGGTCAAAGGATATTCAAGGAACTGACGAAATATTGTTAAGGTAAAGTTTTATAGTTTATGGACACTATTGGCTACAACGGAGAAAATATTTGCTAGCAATATAAATCAATTTATAAGAAGTAACTACTCGTTAGGTTTTGAATTACTTCAGAATTATTTATATGTATATATACTTGCAAAAAAGGTGAATTCTTTTTGCAAAATAAAAAAATAATGAACACAATTCAGTACACAGTTCAATTTGCATTCTAGAATTGGAAAATGCGAAAACATAAAAAATAAATAAAAATAACCTAACTAATTTTGATTCACAATCATAAGGTCTATAGAATCAAAACTCACTGTTTCTTGCATTTTCGATGATTTAAACAGAGAATAATTTATAGTTTCGTTTATATCAGTGGTTCTCAACGGGGGCGGTACCGCCCCCCTGTGGGCGGTGGGAAGATGCTGAGGGGCGGTGAGCATGTTTTGGGCAGTAGGGGGGCGGTGGGTATATTTTGGGCGATAGGGGGGCGGTGGGAAAATTTGGGGGTCAGAGGATAATAAATGTATTGGAATGTATTTTAATTGTAAAAATCGAAATTAAATTTTGCATTAAATCAATAATCCAACTTGAATTATTTGTGTATAAAATAAACTTATGCACTCTGGAATCTTTAAAACTATTTTCTTACATTTTTCGGAGGTGCCTTTTTTCATAAAATAGTTAAGCTTTTTTGGTTATCTATTTTCCTTTTTTTTCTCTCTCTCTTTCTTTTTATAGCGATTTGACTTTTTAGTGATCTTTTTGGTCCGACAATCTTGAGAGAGAGTGTTATAGCTTGACTACGGAGAGATGGTGGATGACCTTGAAGTGGAAACGAGACTATTTCATTTTGAAATAGGATAAATCAGCGTCAAAAGTTATTTTTAACTCACTCGTATATTAAATTTTTTATTTCCTGCGTGATCTTTCTGATACTACCTATTGCAAAATAAAGCGGTTCGTTTCCCCTTCAAGGTCAGTCGCCATCTCTCCGCGGTCCAGCTTTACCTAATAAAGAACTGTTACAATAAATCGCAGTTGCAATCAAGGTTTCATGGTTTATCTAATAACAGCCAATTTGGTTAGTTTTGATCACACGTAGCTAGATAAAATTCAAAAGCATTAGCCACACCATCCTTTGTTTATTTTTCAGCCGAACTGTTGATTGATTATTTTTACCACAGCAATGTTATTTCTAACAGCTATAAAAAAAATTAATAAAGCCTTTTTTTTCAGTAATTATCATGCATGTAAAAAGACCGTCCTGCATCTGCAGGTGAAAATGGTCAAATTAAGCTTTCAAGTTTCAGTCGCCTGTTTAAAATGTTGTTAAACGAAACTGGTTTTTATACTGAACAATTCCTCGTTTAAGGATACCATATTTCAATGTCTATATTCACGGGGGAATCAAAATACTGCAAAAAAGATTCACAATCGCATTTGAGTATCTCCCACAAATAGCTTTTTAGCAGAACATTAAACGTCATTGATTTTGTTTTTTGTTTTTTAACTTTCTTAATTTTCTTTTACCATGTTCTCATAAATTAGCTTAGTACCTATGAGAAAGTAAGTCTACCCTAAAGATATCCTAAATATCTCGATGGTCCAAGGCATTCGTGCAGTTTGGCCATTTTCCTTGGCTTGGTTATTTTCTGAAATTTTTAGCTGGCAATCGTATTTGCAATGCTTAGAGTGCCCGCTCAGTTAGACTGTTTTGTTTGACCTCAGTATTTTTAACTTTGGTTTTCGCTCACTTCATTTATTTACTCTCATAGTTTATTTTTAGTGAAACCTCCTTCAATGATGCTCACGTTTTTGCCAACATTTTCCCTCTTTGCACAAAGACTTCTCTGAGCGTTTTAAGGATATTTTGTTTTTGAACGTTCATCAATGGGTCATGAGCCCTTTTAAAAATATTGAGATAGCAGATGTTCAGTATCAGTAAGAATTGGTGGAACTTTTAGCCACTGAAACTTGAAGAGCTGGTTTCCAGGATGTTAACAATCTTACAGGATTTTGGCTGCAAGGAGACATTAGTAGCCTTTATCCTGGACTGTGAGCTATCGCCAAAATTTTTTTAATCGTCTTCCCCTCTTCCTACATCGTTGAATGTGGATTCAGTGTTGTCACCGACCCAGTTACAAAACAGAGAAATGGACTTCAAATCATCCTGAGAGGAGACTTGCGCCTTAACCTTAAAAAAAAAAAAAAAAAAAAAAAAAAAAAAAAAAACAAAACATTTTTATTGCATCTAATTGTTTCCTTCATTTTTTGAACAAAATTTTTTTGCTTGTTAATTTCTATTTTATTTCATTTTGTTTTGTTATTATTCTTTTAAAAATGAAATATTTTTAATTATAGATTTGTTTTTTATTTCTACATTCGTCATTTTAATTCTAATAATGAATAATTAGGAAACAAAATTCTTGTTTAACCGTTTTGTAAAATTCTGGAAGGAAATTATTTTAAACTTTAAACCTCTTTCGCACATCCCCTCACCTTTAATAGAAAGGGGGGCGTTGGAAAAAATTTTAATCGTAAAGGGGACGTTAGCTGTAAAAAGGTTGAGAACCACTTTTTTATATCAATAAAATTGCTAATTTCCAACTGTCAAGTTTTTTGCTAAATTTATACACCAAGTTTCGCAATGAATAATCCTCTAGCAAATTATGAAGTTCACTAGCTTTTACTTTTGTATATTAACGGTTATTAATGTTTCGATCAGGCCCGTCATTTAGGGGGGGGCAGGGGGGGTCAATTGCCCCCCCTGGCTTTGAGAAATCAATGTATTTACATTTAAGTGGGCGTGGTTTTTGCTGTTTTCCGATGAAATTGCATTGTGTTTTTACCCTTTGCCCCCCCCCCCTGGAAAAACTTGAAATGACGTCCCTGGTTTTAATAACGGTAATACTGTTATCAAAAATAGACGATTTTTTTTTTTTTGTAAAATAAAATTTCGAAACATAAGATGTATACAACAAAATTTATATTTTTTAAGCCCATTTATATGAATTGAAAGAGCAAGTTGTAATATTTTCAATTGAGTATTCAGAGCAATTGTAAGATTTATGAAATCAAATTATGAAGTAAAAATTATTGCTGGCACATTTTTGCCATGGAAAAAACGGTAAAACCGACATGAAAAAATAGCAAAAATGCATTTTTACCAATTTTGTCCAAGTGGCAAAAATAGATGTGCTTTATTTACAGGGATCAACTGTAGCAAACTTTATTTATATTAATTTTATTACAAATATAAAAATACAAATATTATTCAAACTCCTTGAAAGTTTTTAGGGGAGTGAAATTCATTTTGACGAAAGTTTTTAGGGTGCAGAATTAATCTCAGATTAATATCAGAGCTGATAAACCATTATGTTGTCAATTGTATGAAAATCTAACTTTCTAACAATGAAAAGGACGATGACAAACAAAGAAGAAATATAATTTGACACAAGATTAATGTTAGAGTTCTGGAAAATAGGCTCGGTTACTTCTAAACGAAATTAACAATACTTTCTTAACAATTATACAGAAAAAACAAAAAAATAAAAAGGAAAACCTTTCGTCTCCAGTAAGACTGAAACCTTCTCAAGGACTCGTCTAATCAGCTTAAAATTTTCCTGCCACATATTTTACTTCGCTAAACGGACATTACTTTTTATGAGCCGGTGATACAGAATTTAGATGCGATTAGATTTTTCGAAAACAATCATTAAAACGTCCGATATCACTTATACGTACCTAAAAGATTTAAATGTCAAATAACTTAGACGCGTTTCATTTAGAAAACATTAAAAGTGCTTAGTGACATAGCGGTTACATCTCCATCTAGTCTCCTAACATCAGCGGGGAGCATTCATTTCAGTTAGTGTTGTTGAATGCTAGGACATTAACTTTATTAGTTGCCTATAAATTTTCATCAATCCTTTGAAGCTTGTAAGCAAACCATTCAAAACATTTCTTCTGCATTCAATGATACATGAAATTGTTTCTTTTTCTGAAAAAATATGATCTTTTATTGAGTTTGAAATAATATATGTGATTCGACAAACAGATTTACGATTCATTTAATCCGCTTATGTAAATCGTTGTTGTTAAGGGACTAAAGTCATGTTACGTGTTTTCGTGTACTGAATAAACTACCAAGGAATCCTCCCGACTTTTGAAAGACGAAGTAGGGAAAAAAGTGGTGTCATAAATTTTCATTTTGATTACTATTTCCATTCTAGAAATAAGTGTACATTTATGAAAACTGAGTGCGTAAAAAGTTCATTTACCTACAAGTTATCCACTTGTGGCAACCCTTTTATGTAAATTACCACGAATGCTGAATTCAGTGGACTAAAAAAAACCTATTCTTGGCTAGAATTGCTAAGCTTCCAGCCAAAGCTTTGATGCGGGCTTTATTTACGTTTAACGACAAAGTAATGTCAAAAGTTTACTGTAATAATATTTGGGTACAATAAATATGTCCAGTGCTTTATAAAAGTTTATTACATTATTTATATATCCGGTCATAGAGGTGACCCGGGCGTGATTTGAACATAAAACCATCTGATCTGAAGTCATATCAGTTATTATACAGGGTGTCCACTCCAATCGTGGACCAATAGCTAATTTCTAAACCGTTAGAGATAAGCATAGAGTTTATTTAGGAAAAAATCTCCAAATTACGAAAGGAATTTTGGGTCTATTCAATGTTTTTCAAAAAATCAAATTTTGAAAGAGTTACGAAATTTAAATTTTTATACAGCCCCCCAGTCCTATCAATCATATTTAGTAAAACATTCTTGACACTGTAACGTTTAAAACTAAAAAAAAATCACTCTTCTACCACAAAAATTGACCGAGTTATGACGTTTTGAAAAATCAAGATTTTGAAGGATTTCGCATACGGTCCCTTAAGCGATCTCTCGATGACGTCATGAAATAATGCAAAATCTTGATTTTTCAAAACGTCATAACTCGGTCAATTTTTGTGGTAGAAGAGTGATTTTTTTTTAGTTTTAAACGTTACAGTGTCAAGAATGTTTTACTAAATATGATTGACAGGACTGAGGGGCTGTATAAAAATTTAAATTTCGTAACTCTTTCAAAATTTGATTTTTTGAAAAACATTGAATAGACCCAAAATTCCTTTCATAATTTGGAGATTTTTTCCTAAATAAACTATATGCGTATCTCTAACGGTTTAGAAATTAGCTATTGGTCCACGATTGGAGTGGACACCCTGTATAGTTAAAGTCGGTATTATTTTGATAATGTTTGGGTAAACGTGTAATAAAAGTTAGTTTTAATGGAAGTTGATTGTATTTATTGTGAGTATGACCACTAACTCCTATCAATGTGTAATTTATTTTCATGTTGCATAGCTTTTAGACAATATTTTATTCAGTCCTAAAGTAAATGAATAAAGTAAAAATAATGTAAACGTTTAAATGCTTCTTTATTTCGATGCCTTTTTGAACAAATAAACCGTAATTCATCTATTCAAAAATATTTATTTAGTTCCTCTACTTTTTTGCGCCATAATATACTTGAAAAATAAAATGTTATTTAAATACCTTATCTGAAAGAAAGAAACTAATAAAAGTAATGCGAAAAAACAATTGAACTCGTGACGCTATTTCTGTTACCGTTACTTCTGTTTTTTAGTATTTACACAAATTCTGTATGTAAGTAAATAGAAACACTATATTGGCATTTTTTGCGACGGAGAAAAACCACTGATGATTTAAAAAATACACACCTAATTGTTCAAGTTTTCAGTTCTGTCGGCACGACCCGAAGTGCCACTGTTTCTTTCTTTCTTTATTTCTTTTTCTTTCTTTTTTTTTTTTTTTTTTGAAGCTTCACGTAAGTGAGTAATTTTGGGGAGGGGGGAGGGGGGAGCCTTGCTAATAGTTTCGTTTACATAATTAAGTTTTCCAAATATTCGTTTGCTATTATTTCTAGAAAACTTGCATATTTGCTACCGTTGCAAACTTAATATTTAATATACGAATAATGAAAAGAGGTAGTATTATAGCGAATAAATGTATTAGCAAAAGAAATTTCATTCCAACAGTGAAGTAATATAACTTTTTATTCTCTACGTCAAAACGTTGAATCTAATTTACCCTCTTAATTTAAACATAAACTAACCGAGTCATAAATTTTCTGTCACTAATAGCCGTAATTATGTCGTATGTGATGGTTTAATCAATGCAAAAGGGAGGAGTTGCACTTTATGTTTGATGTCAGACTGTCATAGCTGTATTACTAAACAAACAAACTTCACCTTGAAACTTGCCAACTATTTCTGCTATGAGCCCTCTTTCAATAGGAATCGATATGCCTACATCACAGCTGGAAGCTTAACAAAACAGCCTTTCTGATTCTACCACACAAATTTTCCCATAAATTAACATTTTTATGTCTTGTTGTTACTTTAACAAAAAAGAGCATGGAAAGTATTTCAGGTGCAGAAGTTCCCGTTTAAAAAAGAGACAAAAATTGTTTTCCTCAACTAAAATGACGTGCTCAAAATATTTCTAAGGCAATAATGCATTTATATGATATTAGGAAGACTTGTATTTGGGTCATTCTTATAAATATAGCACAAATCGTATCTGAACTTTTTGAATTTTTTTTACTATTAAATTTGATAATTACCAATAATTAATCATTTTTATTGACTCTCTACTTAATTATGTGTAGTGAAATATTAATGGTTTGTAGAATGGTGTTTTTCAACCTTTGTTTCCTACAGAAACCAGTTTGATATGATTAATGTAAAGAAGTAGATCTATGTAAGAGAGAACGGAAGAGAGAGACTACTGAAAAAACGGCACAAAAGATAAAATAAAATAAAATAAAATGTGGATATAAACACCTGATTAAACAGTTCAGGGCTCCAATGAAATATTTTTGATTTGCTTACTTAAAATATTTTTCTGACAATTTTTTTTTAAACAACTACTGAATACTCGACTAAATGAATTAATTAAGTAATGAATGAAAAAAACATAGTTTTAGCTAATGAATCAATGAATATGTAAATGCCATAAGAATAATATGAATAATTGAATTAATCAAACGATTTCACTTTGCACTGTCAATATTTAACAAATTGTGCTAAACAATTAAAATAAACACACACATGCCTAATATTAAATAAATAAGTACTGAGATGAACATCAGTGATCAGTGGGCCTCAAATAATACTTGAAATGTTAATAACAAGAAATTTCATATTTAAAAAAAAATATTTTTGATATACCACAAAGTTATAACAAAAGAAATATCAATTTTTAAAATGACTTGTACTATTGTATACCATAGTCTTCAGAGGTAATGTGTTTTGACTGGATTCAACAACATGTTTAATAATATTGCTGAAACATTGCCAGATAGGTTGCACCGTAGAAGAATTAAATATTTTTCCATTTCACTTTACACTTCATTCCTCTTTCTAAGTTGAGAATAATAAAATAAAATTGCATGGATCGTGATTATAAAAAGAGAAATCTATTGGAATGAGAATATACTAATTTTCAAAGCTAAAGAGTTTTTGTTTAAAATATGCTCACAGTTTGACGAGTTATGACAGAGAACTGGATTGTAGTTTAGATATTTGTGATATAACAAGAGGTTCGCATATCGAACACTTATAGCTGAAAAGAACAAAAAACTTTTCATATTTCTCTTTACATTCATGTATTGCTTGTTGTAAAATGTGCAGTTTGTTTCAAACACATGATTTTTCAAATCGGGTCCATCATTTTTGATGAACTTAGTAGAAAGAATGTGATAACATCGTATAATTTACATTTCGCTTACTTTTTTGAAACCAGTGTAAAAAATCTATTCTAAAGCATCTTTTTTCATCAAAAAAAAAAAAACGCACATACACAACAGTTCAATTATCGTTTACAATTTGACATTTCCTCGAAGAATTTAAATGGCGGTCAATGAACGATCTGACATGTAGACTCGGGGAAAATCAATTGCGAAAAAAAGCAACTTTTCAAGTCGTTTTCAGGGGAAAAAAATCTTCCCAACGGAGTAAAGTACCTATCAAAGCCCATCCAAGCAATCCACCTCAAAATGTAATTAGCTTTTTCGTGTTTTATCTCCTTCTTTTAATGTGTTCATATACATTTCTCTTCCGTGTTATGTTTACCTAAGAAAAGATCTATTGCTACGACTAACACGTGTTTACAGCCAAATGTCTCTCTCTGTTATGGGAAGTTGGTATGGAAGCCCATAGGAGATGCGGGATAAAAACGGCATGTTAATAGCTTGCAGTGTCTTAAAGTAGATGAAGCGTTCCCTGAAGACCTCGACTCCAAAAGACGAAATCAGCGAGAGAAGAAATTTTTAAACCAACAAAATAACCTCATATCTTTGCTTCTTTGACAGATTACGGTCAGGGGTTTTTATTTTAAGTTTCCTATTTTTTTATGTGTTGTTCTGAAGCCGCTTTCATCTTGAAGCACTTAGGCTTTTGCGTAAGGAAATATTGGGATTATAAACAAACTTTTCAGGCTTGAAACATTTTAAGGTGCAGCTTCACGGACTTTTAAAAAGGCGTAAGCATGGAGAGCTGACTTTTGCACCGCATTAGCAACATCTATTTTCTCAGGCACTCATCAAGAAAAAAGAAGGTAACAAAGCAATGTCTGTTTTCTTTCTATGTGTACTGCAAGATAAGTTGAAAACATCACATAATTTCCGGGAAAAGCAAGAAAGCAGACGTAGCAGTCGATGTAATGCTATGTCTATGTATGATAAAACTCGCTTTTAACGAACAAATACCAGTTATGGCGAGCAATATTTTTGCGATTCCTAAAATTTCAATTGACTTCCACCTCTCCAGCCAAACTAATCCTATCACAGAAAATTTTGTTTAGCATTCTACAGTCAACCGAAAGTTTGTGATAAGTCACAAAATCTATGAAGAAGTGATGACTTTATTTTTTTTTTGGCACCGCACTCGTGTATATTGCAGCTGAAATTCAAACTACAGAAATAATAAGAGAGACAGATCACATGTATGAACTTCTTTTGTCTTGTACAGAATTATAAAACCAACCAAAATGAGTATGAATGGTATTTTCTGGTATTTAAGCGAGTCCGTTTTTATGAGCAGTCGATTATAATTATAACTAAGGTGACCATCCATCCCATTTTCAACTGTGCAATCCTGTTTTCAGGTAGTTTGTCCCCACACAAACTGAAATGTCCCGTTTTCTGAAATACTTAACTGAAGACCGAATCAAACGGGGCCTCGACCTTAACTTTCTGGGAGGGTAGAAATTCTGAATTTGCAAAAAGGACACTCCAAGTTCTGCCGACTAATAAAATACGGGTATGCTCACATAATTAAATCAAATGAAAAGAGGTCATTCGAGGCACTTAAAAATTGAAGAAATGTCCTCAAATTCGCCGAATCGTCCGACAAAATTTGCAGACTAATGAAATTTTGGGAGGTCACAGCGATCTCTCGTGACCTCCCATCTGGTCGCTCCTGACTGAATGTATCACCCGAAAACCGCTGGGTGGAGCTGGTAAAACATTTTCCGCTAATACATTAAGTCATGCATAGTTATTGAATATATTTCGTGCTTGCTCAGCCCTGTGCACTCGTAGAAATGGTATTTTTGCTTTTCAATGGTTTCTTTACTTGAGAAGAAGCAGTTGCCAATCATGGTTCCGATTTTAATTGTAAAAGCAAATTTTCTGAAATTTAAAAAAAAATCATTCTTCTATGAAATCAGCACTAAATGACCGCAATTTACTTTTTAAAAATAAAATATATGTTTCACGAATTATTTCTTAAGTACTCATTTCTGTTATAAGCTTGAACTTCTAAACAATGCGAGTTTTAAAATTTGTAAAAAAAAAATGCAGATTCCGAAAATCGTTAAATGTCTTTTTTTTTTTTTTTTGATGGAAAAAAAAGTGGTCACCTTAGTTATTAAAAGCAAATAGCATGGTCATTTTAAGTTCGTCATAAGCGAGTTCGACTATATTTCACCAATGAGAATAATCTCGATATTCAGCTTCTTAGTGAGCGGAAGAAAATGGTCTCAATAGAGCACAATCAAAACTTCGAAGATTATCGCCTGCTGCTTTTCACTCAGTCGTCGAACTTGTCACACTAGTGCAACAAATGTCGCATTGTACCTCAAGCATATTATCCTAAACTGTTCCCACGATTTGTATTTCCTCCACTCCCTCCCCGATTTCGTCCGAGACTGCTAAATCTGCAGTTGTTGAAAGGTCAATGACAGCCTTCACAACAAATTTTCGCTTCCGTCTTTCTGTTGGTGACACAAAGCTGTTCCACTGGCCACTTCAATATACGTTATGGCTAAGGTCACCATTTTTTTTTCTCTCAAATCGGACAGTCTATAGCTTTGGGCTTTGGGCAACTGAAAGCGGATTAAGAAAAAAGTCGCATATTTAATAGTTTGTGCATGTTTCAGAAAAAAATAGAAATAAACACTTCCAAAAATTTATTTAGTGCTATATTTTTACTTAGTACATTTAATGCTGATTTTAATTAAGAATACAATTCTTGGCAGGATTTTATAAGATGGGTGCGCTCAATAAAGTCAATGTATACCAAAAAGATCAACTCTTGATTTTTCTTTGTAGGATAGCAAAAATTCTCTAGATTGGGACTTTATCGTCATTAGAAAGCCTAACCGATGATAAAGCATCAGCAACCAGTAGTGTATCAACAAGTAAACTTGTAACAGCGGTTACTGCAAGAGAGTCATGTCAAAATTGCCTGATCTCATTTCACAAGAAATTTTGTTTTCTCATGGCTCACTGTAGTTTATTAGTATTCAAAAAACAAAAAAAGTTAATTGTTCTAGAAAGCCTTATTTGTGTAGTTAAAAAATGTAGCTATTGTATAAACTTTTGAGCTTAGTTCCATAACTCTACAAAACCAATGCCATGCGATGATTTCTTGTAAATACTACAAAGTAAATTAAAATGCGAAAGGGATTTCTCGTGGGACGAAAACTAATACGGAAGATACCGATGAGCTGAGAAAAACGAACAAGGAACCATCCAAATTTTCTATTTCTACAACAACGAACCTACAAAATAACAACAAAACAATGCTATAAAAAGGAGAGTAAAAAGAAATTCACACACCTATAAATGAAATGCTTAATGTAACCTAAATAATTCTGACAATTGACAACGCACGTTCGGCTTGTTGGAAGAAATCCAAAGTGAGCATTTCATTGACGATGATAAAAGTCTTTAAGAGCGGCATGTAGCGGTAAATCTTTCTTGGTATATTTCCGACAACAAAGATTGACTGGAAGTCAACACGTGGAGGTTGCCACTTGTTGAGTTTTCTGGAACTATTCATCCAAATATTGAGCAACAGAACGTTTTTCATGTTGCTTGCCTTCTTGCCAATTTGAATACCATCCAACTAGATTAGACTCTGGCATCTTTAATCTTTAAAAGATAATGATGCTTATTTATTTTCATAGGTTTTTTAGGATCACCTGCTTCTCAGAATCGGACGGGCAGTTTGGCAATGATGTGGCTTTGTTTTGGGATTCGTGTTGAAACATAGACTGACGCTAACACGGAGTTCAACCTCTGGGTAGATGTGTTTGTTTAAATTTGAGGCTAGGATGGAACTGACTCATGAAGAAAACCTTTTGAGCATAGGCCAAATACAACGCGAGTGCTTGTCTTTGAATCCTAAAGTAAACTCTTACATGATTACAATTATTTTTCAACAAGAAACTCAAAACCGGTAACAATATGGGTATCTTCACAGCTTGTTTGAGTAATTGGGTTCAGGAAGCTAACATAAACTTACTGTTAAACTTGAGATTACGCAATTTAAATTATTAGATTTTTCAGGCAACACGTTTGTTTACCTTAATTTGTACAGGACTGTACTACAGGATTTGTACTGCCTTGTTAAGAGCAGTTTTACTCAGTGCTGACCCGCAGCAGAAGGGTTACAAGTTTGTGCATTAGGTTTCACTCAGATTGCTTCACTGTTTCGAGGTTTGGAAAGATTTTGCGCCAAAATATTAAGTGAAAATAACATTATGGACTTGAGCCGTGTGGAATTGAGCCGTTTATTTCAATACATTAATCTATCGTTAACTTACACATGAACTGCTTCATCTACCAACTTTTCTGTAAATCGGATTCTGAGAGAGCATACAGATAGTTTCATTCAGGCTTTAAACATTTTTCAACAAAATTACATGTAAAAAATTTCCTCCTAAGCAAAAAACTCAAAAGCAATATTCGCTGATCTGAGTATTCCCATTATGCTCAATCCATTACCACATGTACAACATTTTACTTGTATATTTGCACTTTTTCTCCGGTATTTTGAATTTTCATTTTTATTGTAATACATTTGTGTATAAAAAAACATTATGTGCTAAAATATGAAATATTAACTTTCTAAAACATTTTTTGCACTTGAAAAATAACGATTTGTACTTGTTGCTAGCGTGACCATACGTTTACGTCCGCAACACTTTCAAATCATTATTTTTTAAATACAAATCAATTTGTAGAAGGCTATTATTTCTTATGATGCATAATGATGTTTAAATATATAAAGTTAAAAGTCAAAGTAAAAATTCCGAAAATAAAATACAAATATTTACGTAAAAATGTCTCATTTGTGCAAATACATTGAACAATAAGTTAAAAAAAAAATAGAAAAAAAAAAGACAACTGCACAAAAATGTCATATTCATGAAGAAGTTTTCAAAACTTTCTTCAAAAAGCCAGTAGGCTCATTTTTAAGATCGCATTCTTTCGCACGCTCAGCGGTTGTTTATCATGCCAACAATATTCCAGGACTTACTGCCAACAATCTCATACGCACATATAGCAATTGCAATTATTTTTACTTTTCAAGGTTCAGCATATAAGAGCCATGTTTAAATTCTACACCAATCCAACTGCAGCAGCACAATTTTAGATCAAGTAGTTGCATAATATTTTACGAATGTGAACGAAACCCAACTTAATATCGACTTTTCTAAAATAATGATGAGCGTGCTTCTGAATAACAAGGAGATGAATGGAGGGTGTGGATCTAAAGTGTTTTCGGCATTTGATAGAAAAAGATATTATATGGATGACGATAAGTGATGGCTTAGATAATTAAAAAGCCCTCATTTCCGCCTACACAGTAGTTTATCTCTTAACAATATATGCCTTTAATTAGAAATTAATCTAACTCATAATTGTTGGCTCTTATAAGCTTAAAATATTGCTCGGGTATAGAGAAATATTTAATTTATTTGAGATCCACTTTTAATTTGGCGAATGAAGAAATTGAAAAAACGGCACATAAAAGTTATAGAGAAGCTTGGGGCAATGTCACAATTTCATTTCACTTCAGTTCTTATGACCGTTTTCGACACACCTGTCATATAGAATCCCAACCTATAACGACTCATCCCTCCCTCCCCAGTCCATTGGATCGGTTCAAAGATACTTAACTAGCTACAAAGACCGTTTCAACGATCACATTTTTTTCCTTTATTTCAAATACATCTTCGCATCAGCTACTTAACAACATTCCAATGGGGAGCACATTTAAGTTTTGAGAACCAGCTAAGAAACTTTATAAAGAAAAAAGCATTTATGATTAAATGGCTTATTGCCAGATCTAAAGGCTTGTTTATTTTATTCTTGCATGTTCTGTTTTAAAACCGAATTCTTTAGCAATCAAATTTTCAAAAACCTTCATATTAGGGAAAAAATTATTTTACAGTTTAAATTATAAAATAACATTCCAACATAAAAGCTAAATAAAACTGGTGAGTCGTGAAAAAGCAAAATGACACGTGACCCATCGACACTTGGGTACATAAGTTATATCAGCGATGCTGCCCATGCGCGCAATCTTATTGTGAGAACAAAAATATAACGAAACCACATTAACCGACACAACAGCTCCATGTAATTCAAAATATACCACGTCCGGAAATTCAATATAAGTTTTCAAAGCAGTCAAAATACAACAACCCGGAAAAATAACAGCAGAGCTCTTAAGGGCTCATAATTACAATTCTCATCTTTCTTTATAACAAAGTAAAAATCTGTTAGGAGATACATGCTGCAATAACCCACAGAGAGAAAATGAATTTTTCTTATAAAGCGCAAAAATAAAACGAAAAGAAACAAGTCATCAATTACTGTTTTTGAACGAAATAGTTTTGAGTTTTCTGAAGTACCACTTGATGAAAGAAAAAATAGAATCTAAAAGAGTGAAATCCGCAATGAATGAAACTGATACCATTCACGAATAAGTGTACGACCACAGAAGAAAAAGAGCCCATTTGATTAAAAAATATATACTAAACGGCATTTCGAGTTTTACTCATTTAAACAAATTCAAATATTTAACTTGAACACAGTTTATTGCATATCCATGTAGGAAAAATTCGGATGGAAATTAAGCAAATTATTTCTAGTTGTAATTCATTTAGCACAATTTTCAGTACCCGTTTATTTAAATTGGTACACGTTTTGTAAACAAACTTCCAATGCTTTGAATACCATCAGTTAAATTGACGGTTAAATCGATTCTTCACAAGTCTATAATAAGAATGTATTTATGCATTTTTAAGACATGACATGAAAATTCTTCGTTTAAAATGAATAAATTCTTGGTAGTCAAAATTGTTGGAACTTAATGAAGTAAGGTAAAAGTACAGTACGAGAAAAATTCCAAAATTAATTTCTGTATAGCGTAGCACTAACAGTTGAAAGACCCTTATAAAGAGTTAGAAGACGTTATTTAGACTTATTGATACATAGTAAGAACTTATGTAAAGTCATCCTCTTCTTTAACACAAGGGTAAAATCAATCTTTATGTAGATATTTTATAGTTTTGTATTAATTATTTTTAAAAACTGTGCCAGATATCGCTAATACAATCAATTACCCTCTTTTATATATGCGTTGTTCACTGTAAAAGTAGTATATATCCATATTTTAAAAAAGCGTATTTGTTTGCTAAATGCTATCACATATCAAAGCGAAGCAAAGTACTTAACGATAGATAAACATGTAATGAATAATCGTAGCTGAATACCTGATTTTCTTTTCCTAATTAAAATTTTGCAAATGGCCTCATATGATAAAGCATCATAAAATCATTTACAAGAATATAAACCACTTTTACCATGAGCGACACCTACATTTTTACCATTTTTAGCAGAATCATCTAAAACTCCAAATAATTAGTCCCTATAGAAAATGGCAGTATAAATTTTGCTCTTCAAAGTAACCATTAAAATACATCATATCCTTTTTTCCCTTTCCCATTGACACATAGAAACAAGTTCTTCACGAATACATAATTTATCTGTCTAAATGGTGAAGAACATTTAATGAAATGTATATCTAAGGTAGACCTTTTTTTTGAGCCGAGCTTCTCCAACTCGGCTCTAAAGTATATAATTAAGATGTCAAAATAAAGGATGATAACGTCCAGCCAAATCGGCATATCAAGGTCAGAACATCTGTGTTAATTTCTGAATCTTCTAGTGACAGTAAGAATATTCATTCATATATGATAGAGCAAATTAAGTCACACGATATCCTTTAATTTGTAAAAGTAGATTTTAGGAGTGTATGCTGATCTGTGCATACATTCTGTAATTATATTTGTATTAATATATAATACAAATACACAATCTTTTAGATAAATCTGTTTATTAAATTTTGTATTTTTTCATTATAATAAGTTATTAAAAAAGCACAGACTGATAATCAGAGGCACGGAACATTTTAATTTATTCCAATCTTTATTTTAAGCTTATTATCCATGTTACAGAAACATTAAGGTAGATTTCCTTAGAAATGCATGAGGTAAACAATTTAATATCTCTACTCGAGGGGTATACTAAATTGCAAGGTGTCGTTTTTCAGTTTAAAATTTTTCAATTGCAGGTTACAGAGTTAAAATTAAATATTCTACTTAACCAAGTTGCGAAGCACGTTTCACGAATTATTTTTTTCGAGTAAACAGTTCGCTAAAAGCGAGAATCAAAATTTACATTTTAAAAAAGATAGAAAATCTTTTTAAAACAACCAGGTAATCCAAAAATCGCGAAAAGTTTTCAAGGTACTTGTTTCAGTACGTATTATTAAATTAACACACTTTACTACTAAATTCAACGTTTTAATCAGGAATTTCTCTTGGTACAACATTAAAGCATAAAAACAAAAAATGCTCCGCATTGAGCTACTAAATGGTACTGCTACGTTTCTACGTAATCATAAGCATTTGTAATTTTGACTTCTTGGCAGCGCAAAACTTTCATTTGAATTGTTTTTAAAATCTTAATCATCCTAAATGCAATATTACTTGCTTCAATATTGTCAATTTGTATATGATACAAATAATGCAAATGAAGTAATTTTTCGATTTTTGACGGATAAAACATTAATCCATATAGCAAAAGTTGCACCTGGTAGTAACGAGATTATCAGTAGTAAATTTTATGAGTTTGTTTTAGTAATCGAATGATCGACATTGTAAAATTCCTACCAATTATAATGCGTTTTTTTAAACGAAAGTCTTTATAAATCTCCCGAATCCTGTAAATAGGTTGCATGGATACTAAAAAATGTCTTGGCAACTGATTATTTGGAAGCGAGGAAAAGAGAAATACGTATAAACTCTGAGAAATAATTTGTCTGAAGCTAAAACATTTTTTTCTTGCTTCTAAAACTTTAGATTATGCCAGAGTCTGTATACCACTAAACGAAATAACTAAGATATTGCTTCGTAAATGGGATGAAAGTATTTGAAATTAAAGAACTTTTACTTTAAATTACACACAAACACAAATCGCACATAACCAAATGCATGAATATACACTTCACAACAATCATAAATATCTTGCTGGTGGTTTTAACTAATTTTAATGCCCATATGTTCCATCGATACTTAATCTATTAATACCAGTTCATACTTTCAGAAGCTGAAGATTTCTTAAAGACTTTAACCTTGTTTGCTTCTTTTAATACAAAATACCATCACGCTTGAAAGTATTCTGGGAGAATCCTAAGAAAACAACGTCAACATATTATCTTTTAAAAGAGGGTAATATCTCCCCCCTAGTTGGCGATAAAAATACGAAGACAGCGTCGTAAATTTGCCGGAAGTGTGATGAGCAGCAAAATACAAGTGTTTTTCTTGCTCACTTCTCTTATTTTGCTTTTTCCCTCTCTGATACAAAATGCGAAAAATTTTAACGTTTACCCTTACAAACAGCTTATATATTTATGTCCCAAAGCTTTTTAAGGAAATAAATTATAAAATATCTGTGGAACTCTTTGAATGTTTTCAAATAAATATAAATAGATAAATGCATTTAAGAATTCCAGAAGTTAAGTTACAACTTCGTTTTGAGTTTGGTTTCCAAGTAATCATTTTGGATTTGATATTTTTAGGTCACTACTTCGCCAGTCCATTGAAAATTTTTGTAACGTAATCTTTAGGGATGCACCGATAAGCAAATTGGCCGATTACCGAATAATCTGCTGTTGATAATCGGCCGATTAATCGGCTGGGCCGATTAATGATAATTTTGATTGTTTTCTTACTACCAATTTTACCATCACTGTTCTTTCTCTCTTATACAATTCCAAGTTTAGAAATCGTAAGTAATTTATATATGAGAGAAGATTTTTTTTTTTCCATTTTAATAGTTTTCACAAAATAATTTCAATATTTTATCAAATTTCTTAGAACCAATTTTCTTATTATTGTAAATAATATTATTATCACATTGTTAGTTATGTCAATTGGACATAAAAATTCAAAAAAAAAAAATGGGGGGGAGGGAGAGTCCGTGGTGAGCACTCCAATTTAGGAGTACTTTCAATCCATATTTTTTAATAATTAGTAACAATTTAATTCAATACTTATATTCCTTGAAAATAAGAGGTTATCTAAAAGCACTGTGCTAAGGAGAAAACTATCGCCACATGAAAAATGTGTAGCAACATAGTCTATATATTTGTATATCGATTCAAAGTAGGAGACTTAATTAAAAAAACTTAGATTTAAAAAAAAAAAAAAAAACGTTATATCAACTGTGAGGATTATTATTACTGTTAATAAAATTATTCATCATAGTTTCCTAGTGAAGGTATACTTTAAAGAATGATATTTAAAAAATATATTTTCTGCCAATTAATCGGCCCGATTTTGCCGATTATTAATAATCGGTAAAGTGGCCGATTATGGCCGATTAATCGGTGCATCCCTAGTAATCTTAGTAGACGGAAAAATTGAGATATTGTCGAAGTGTTCGTTAACAAACGAGCCCAACATATATCTGTCTGTTTCAAAAAATGTGATGACATTGTAATGTTTTATCATTTTTAAACCAGCCATGACATATAAGTATTATTTCTTAACCGAATATTAAAGTAAAACAGTCGAAAGCAATTCCCTAAAGTAGGCAATGTCACTTGATTTATAACTATTTTCCCCCTACTTCCATGGATAGGAATTATTTTAGATTGTGTACAACAATAATAATAATAATGTTTAATCAACAACGATCTTCGGAATCTCTTGATGCTCACATTAGTGCATAATTAAGTGCTGATACCGAAAATACGTCACAAGATGAGTCGATTCATTAAGTAGACTACTGATCAGCATACGTCAAATAAGTATGCAGAACATGGAACTTGCAGTATAGAAACGTCCTTTCCTATTAAGAACTTAAATAAAATATCTCACTCCGAGACTTGGCAGAGTGATAGCTCTGAATTTGAATAATCAAATATCAATTTAAAACAAGAGAGGTTAGAAAAGAGAGAGATTTTATTAAACATGTAAACAAGCGTCAACACTTAATTCAAAAGTAAATTTATTTTCTAAGAAATACTCCCTAACTACTGAAAAACTGAAACACACCGAGTATTTGTGGAACGAAAAAGTTTCTTAAGCTCCGCCAAATAAATATCACAATTCCGCTGATAATAATGTTTACCGATGCTATTCTTATTTTTTTCTCACGGATTTCTATCGCATGGATTCCCGCGTGTAAGTAACTAACATTTTAATTAAAGTGACATATAAATAAAACGAGAGTTTGATAAGCAGAGCTAATGGCAGCGCTTATGATTAGCGCGACTTAGTTATGTGACACATGCAAATGCCTTCCAGTTGTGCGATGTTATCAGCTCGTGACATGCCACCAGAAGAAGGTGATAAGGGTAAAAAAGGTTAAAAAGAGCCTACTTCTCACCGAAGAATTTCCGTGCTCTTGAAGATAGGTGTAGGTCACTGTCACGAAATTAAAAGTGATAAGCCTGGAATTCACGCGGCGACTTTGGACAGCGCGAGTGAATGATTAGAGTGCATTCCAATGCGGGAGGTCTCACGGGGAGGAGGGAACAAAGGATTGACAAGGATTTCGTCAAGGATTATTTTGAATTATTTAGTTTTCTTAAGTTGGGAAATTTGCGATGCATATTCAAATATTGGATGATATCGAGTCAATGTCAGCTATTGTTCGTTTGAAGTACTTTGCAATATTTATTATCAGAACAGATTTAAACGAAACTGTCTGAAATTTTTATCAGTTTACCTTGCTTGATTTAAGTGCCCCAAAACTAAGATTCTCTTGCTACTGATAAACATTAATTTATCAATTAATATTTTTAGTTAGGTAAATTTTACGTAAGAGGCAGTTTCGACTGATAGTTATTAGTTATTATTAGTATTACTTATTAAATATATTTTATAAATGTATCAGACGAATTAAAATCAGTTTCATATTCTTAATGTGTATGCAGCGTAAATAAAGTTAAAATGTCTGAAGGTAACATTTATGGAAAGTCTTCACATATTCAAAACTCGGTTCAAAGAGTGCCACCCGAAAACTCCGCGGCAAAATTTTTCTCACACCGAATATTTCTCTACGTAGGTTGTTCAACAATGACTGATCACTTTTTTTTTTCAGTTAAATAAAATATCAAGGATCGGAAAACGAATAATATGTCGAATAAATGGAAAAAATTAAGGTTCATGACGTTAGTAATATGAAATAAGCAGTCATCCAAGTATATATAGTTTCGTTTTCTCATACGGAAAAATGTGAGAGACTCGAGGTGAACAAAAAACGCGATAGTTTTAAATTTTGTGGATGTGGAAGTTTATTTGCTGTATCTCTCCTTCCATACAGCTCTGATTTAGTTTCTAATAACTTTTTTATGTCTCCAAAGTCGAGAAAACATCTCCGGGATATCTTTTTTTTCCTCCAGGGGCAACGGCGAAATCATCGGATGCGATTTTGAAGGATGTGTGCAAAAATGGCTCCCAATATGTCTTTAAAGACAGGGAAAAAAGTGGAAGAGGAATTTCATTTAACAGACATGAACTTCAAAAATTTCACTAACATTTAGAGGATTAGTTTACAGAAATATGCTTTATTAATTTGTGATCATTCTTTATTGAACAAATTTATTGAACCGTCGTATCTTATGTATAATTGATTTATTCATTTACTAGAGTTACCCGCCACGGCTTTGCCCGTGGTAAAATTTACTGCTGTCGTTGTATCCATATTTCACGAATTAAAAAAACTAAGTACAGTAAGAAAATGAAATTCAAGCGCAATTTTACCAGAGTTTATTAGAAAAAAGAAATATCTGTCTTGTATTAGCAAAATTGTAATGCTTAAGCTCTAAAACTGCGAATACGAAAACTTCTCCTTGGCGAGATTCACCATGCTTAACATATGGCGCAGCACAGCCTCTGAATTCTCTTGCGCCAGAAAATCATACACAACCAACCAACCATGCTAAACATAGACTGTATTTTCTTTTTTTTTTTAGTTAGTTATTTTCGATTTAAACTAATTTCAAGTATTAGTTAAAGGTCTTTTTTTATTTACTTGACAATTATTTTTAATTGTAGTTAGGGTTTATTTTTCCTTTTTGCAGAGCGTTTAGAAAAATAATTATGAAGTCGAACGTGCCACATAGGCAAGAAATTCATTATCATTGTTTTCATTTTGGCAGTATTTAATATCTTACCAAAATGTTCAAAAATGCTCAAACTTCTTTATTTCTTGTTTCAAAAACTTTTTTGTGTCTTCCTTGCATTTTTATTGCAAAAAAAATCTAGACTTTTGGAACGATAGTTCCATCAAAACTTTTCCAGTTATAGGGACGTAATTTAACTTGGCGATATATTTTCTTGCTACCTATGCGAAAATTAATATTTTAAGCTTGCATCGTCGTCATGGTTGCTCCTTTTTCTCTTATTTTATATTGTAATTTAAAGTTCAGTGATAATTATGACTCATCTCTTTTTTAAGCTGATTATGTTTCACGTTAATGGAGCTTTTAAAGTTGAATTGGCGAGTTCTTTTAATAGAAATTCCCGTATTATTTAGTAACATTTGTTTTAGTTGGCGTACATTATTTTACTTTCAACTAATAATCATATGATTTCGGTGATTGGAAGTCTAGCTATTTCTCCCTATTGGCGTCAAATCTTTGTCGCCATGCATGCGTGAGGGAAATCTTTTCTTCGCAAACGTAAACTAAGGGTCACAAAATGAAATAATTATCGCCATAAATTTGACAACCGCGCCAGATTCACAATTATCGAACTATTCCCTTGTTCCGAGGAATGCGTTAATCATACGTGGAAAATTAGGTACTTATCCATTAGCCGGGCGAAAGCAATGAAAATTTATTAAAATTGCTTACTTGAAAAACTAAATAATGTGCAAGCAAGAAATCTGCAATTGACTTTACTTCAATTACAAAAAATACTCCTTTGGAGTTTGTAACATATTTCAAATGCCATA
Organism: Uloborus plumipes; assembly: GCA_038373865.1. NCBI lineage: Eukaryota > Metazoa > Arthropoda > Arachnida > Araneae > Uloboridae > Uloborus > Uloborus plumipes. The sequence continues at coordinate 46,738 of JAXGGA010004196.1, read as the reverse complement.
ATAACTTTTCCATAATCTTTTTTGTCGTCGTCAGACAAATCAAAGTTATTCAAAAGTTCTATACCTTCTTCATCAACAGTATTCAGCAGCATGGCTACTTTTACTTCAGATGTCTTTTCTTCCGGACGCCGTCAATAAATGCAAAACTGCTGCTTAAATTTTCACCAATTATTCACTACATTTCTGTTTTTACTGATTCCCATCGGCGCCGGCAATCGGTAATATTCCATGTTTTTCTGTTTTTTTTTTTTTTTTTTTTTTTGAAGTAGTTCAAACTTGAGACTGCGTCATGTTATGTTTTCATAAAAATACCATTAGGAACTTTCAATAATAACTTTTTAGACATTACTTTCATTAAAACTAAATTTAACATCAGCATCCATGAAAACCAACTAATAATGTATTTGAATAATAAAATCAATTATCTCGAGCATCTCTTGTTCTTAAAATTTGACTCTTAAGGCTGTTGCCATTCATAAGTAATGTTGCATATAGTGCAAAAAAATGGAGGGATATGCTGTGAATTATGTGGTTTTAATTGAATTTTAAAAAATCTAGGGCGAATTTAAAAATTTAGGCTACGTCTTGCACATCATCAGTATGTGGACTAATTTTGTACTAATTTTCATAATCGTACGTTGCGTAAATTTTCCAAGAGAGCGTTTGACCCGAACCCATGACGTCATCAAACTTTGATTATATATATATATATATATATATATATATATATATATATATATATATATATATATATATATATATATATATATATATATATATATATATATATATATATATATATATATATATATATATAGTTAATTTAGGTAATTACCTCATTTAACATTTGATGAAACAAAATCAAAACATTTTTCTGGCGAAGCACGCGAGTACTCGCTTAGTAAGCAAAACATTCGTATTGAAAAAAAACTCCAGTACTCGAGCCAAAACCTCTTTGTTTTAGTAGGTATTGTGTACATAATTTCGTCACTGGCTTTTTAATGAAAACACAGTTTAAACGAACTTAATTATTGCAAACCATTGTATGAACATTCTGATAAGTTGATGACAGTATTTATTTATTTGTTTTGATTAAAAAATCTTTGTTTTTGTCAATCAATCCTAAGGTAGCTGACGGGGCACCCATGAACGCAACATGTGGAGCAGATGGGAGAACAGTTCAGAATATTAAAATTACTGTATATTGTGTATTCAAAAATGTGCAAACATTCAAAATTATTTTTATGTTAACAATTTAAAATTGCTAATAAATTAGTTTTTTTTTATATTTATTGAACAACAGGTCAATAATTTTGCATTATAGAGCAGTTACAGGAATTTTTTAAAATGCAATCAATTTTATTTCGAGTAAAAACTTAAGCATAAAATCATTTTTAAAACATGTTTTCATACTCTGCATATGTAAGAAACTTAAAAGCAGTAACTAATAAGGATAATTTTTGTATAATAAAATATTACTTTTACTGTGTAATTTTTTAACTTTTTCGATTGTCTTCAATGGAATAAAAAATGCACAGTCAATTTTCATTACAGTATTTTTCACTAAACTCCAGATCAGAATATGCTACAAAACTTTAAAATGTAACAGTGAGCAGGGTATATATTTGAGAAAAAGTGTTTTCTACATTGCCGTACAATTTAAATTCAGATAGCATATATACTACAAATCTTTGAAATTAATTGGTATATGTGAGTTTATTTTATAATAAAGAGTTTCTTTACAACATGATGATTGGTTTGTTTTTTGAAATTTGCTCATATGTGCCCCTATAGGGGATCATATCGTCTCCCGAGAGCAACAGTAAGACATTTAAGTAAAGAAATAAGAGTAATATATGATACTGTTTTCCTGAGGGCTACTATATGAATAATTGTAGATATTTTTTTTTAAATACAGTGCACGCCAGTTGATTGAATTAGCAGCTTTAATGAGTGAAATCAACCAAAAACAGAACAATATCCGGCTTTATTGAATCAGACGTTTTATTGAATCACCCGCTTTATCGAATCAAAACTGTTTAGAATGAACGGCGACAACTGAACAAAAGGAATAATATACTCAAATGTCTCGATAAAAAATCCTTGGTCCAAAGAAAAGACTAATGAAATGTATGAGCATTTTTGCTCTGAGAAATTGATAAAAATTTTCGAAAAATGAAATAAAAAATAAAAAAAATGTGCCCCCTCCACCCACTATTATTAGAGATCACAAAAAGGAAACACAATTTTCTTCAACATTTATCTGGAGCAGTAACAAATGAAAACCATTCACAATGGCAATTAATGGGTACTTACAAGTGAGCACGCAATTAGTAATCCAGGCTTGAGTAAATCGGACCCAGTGTCGGAATCTGCAAAGAAAAGAAGCCGCTGTGAAATGAAGTGGCAGAGGACTAGAAAGAGTTTGGTTTATTGGCTTTCGAGAATGGATGTGGCCGATTAACGCAGCTGGCTTTTTATTAGTGCTCCAGAGTTGCGTAAGAATGCTGCTCATCGCAATCTTTTTCCCATTCACGGGAGGTATTTAGTTCTTAATGGATGCCTCGTAAATACTTTCAAGCCGGAAGTGAAACTGATAGTTCCTCAGCTGATAATAAAATCGTGTTTGACTTGTGAATCATCCCGCACGGTGCTATCCCCGCTTCCAGTTGGAAAAAGGGATTTCGTTTCTCTTTGCGAACTGTTCAAGCATCCGCACATGGGTGATTCCACGACCACGAGTGGGACAATTTGGAGTAAATTTTCCTCATAATTTTATATACATGCACAAAATTTTGAGGGCTGAAAGTTAGAAGTTTGTTAACCTAGGTAAAATATTTGACTCGTGGGATTTCTCAGCGATTTTTTTTTTCCAAAATTTAGCTTTTAATTGTCATTTTTTAAATGAATTCTACCTGTTACGTATGGGAAATAATTTTGGACATCAGCCTTAGAGTTAATAATTCTAGACAAATATTCTAATCAATTGCTGCAAATTTTTAAAATACAATATTTTGCTTTCCGTCTTTTTTCTTTATGTGTGTGTGTGTGTTATTTTAAACAGAAACCAATAGTGGACCATTGCATAGAAAATCAAACGTTTTGTCCCGTACGTGACAGCTCTGCATTTTGCGTCAAAAGAATTATTTAAAATATGTAATAAACAAATATTTTTTCCTAAGAAACCACATACACGTGCCATTTCTTTTGCAAAAAATGGTACACGTTTTCAAATCATATATATATCTGTCACATGCGAGACTTAAGTTCTGCTCTTTCGTGGAACGCCCCACTAGGTGTATGTAGATATTTCTCACTAAGATGCAGAACTGTGCAATTTCTGCATTTTTTTTCGAAAATTCCACTCAATAAAAATCGTCTTGCGTACGTTCCCGCTGTTCACCAAGTGAAGACACGCGTTAAAAAAGTTCTTGAAATTTCTCATTTGAATTTTCCGACTCTTCAACTTTATTTTAAGAAGAGAATCTAGTATATAAATGGAATGGCTGACGCTAATTTTCAGATGTCATCTAATTACTATCACTATTTACATCAAGCACTTTTTGCTTTATAAATCTCCACCATGGGACGGCAAAGCGCAGTATTTGCAGAGATGAGTTTTTTAGATATTTGAGGAAACGCGTTTTGGAGTTCATGCTAACCATAGGAAAATGTTGGAACTAGGCAACTTTTTCCCTGCTTTATTTTCAGCGGAAATATAATAAGCAATCTTGTACAATAAAGTTTAAGTACAATAGATTGCAAATAAATAAACAAATAAATAACATAATGAAGTAAAAAAAGAAAAATATGCAGTTACTCCACTTTACCTTCCCACTACACATCTTGTTCTGTCATGTTTTTGTTAAATATGTTTCAATATTTTTAGAAAACAATGTAAATATTACACAAGACATTTTGTATTCTACCAATCTTATACGGATGAACTATAGACTAAAAAACCCATTTTTGATATTTGGATTACGATAAGATATTCAGCAAAAAATTCCACTTGTATTTGTCGCACTACACATAAAGACGAGCAAACATTTGTTGAAAATCCAAAAAGAAGCAAAACGCTAGGTATGTGTTTACCATATGAAACATCTAGCATAAAATCAATTCGATTATTCTAGATTTAAAAAGTTTCATAATCATTGTGAGGTAAACATGATAAAATTATTATTTTAATCTATATTCACTGCCAAAAGTTAAGCACTGATTGGTAAATTCATTGCTAACTCTAACCAGGGTTTAATTTCTACTAAAAGGAGGGCAGATTCCCTGCAGTCTTTGAAACTTATTTTGAAGGCGTAAATAGTCTGAAGTTCTTCTCATTTGAAAAAAATAATGTGAAATTGAAGAGAAATGCAGGAGCTGGGCTCCCGTGAGCTCCCATGCAAATGAAGCCTGAATCTAATTCTGCAGCAAATCGTACCTGATTGGCAAATCGTAACCAAATCGTTTAGATTGGCTTTTTGGGGTGGTTTTCATTTTCGTGCTTCCTTTTGGAAGTAAGTATATTTTTTCTGAAACATTTTGCACATGAATACAGTTTGTTTTGATTTTTATTCTATAAACTGTTTTATATTATGCTTATTACATTTATCAAGCATTAAATGGTAATAAAAAAGAAGAATTTTCAATCGAAAACGCATTCGCACACATGAAAATCTAAGCCTTTGAAGCAGATATCCAGATAAATCGTCTCAATACGTTTTGCACATGATAGCAAATGAACTGTTGCCGATTATATCCCGATAAATAAATATATAAAAAAATAACTCGAAGTAATCTTTTAGATCTCATTCATTTATAACCGCATTTAGGTCGCGATTGTGTGGTCGAATTTTCACTACTTGGTGTTTTAATGAATGGCTTTTTCTCCCTGTTTGAAAGGATACCAACTCATTACAAACAATCAAACTTATTTAGGATTTTATCAGAGATTGCGCATGTAAAATTTGCAGTATTTATCTCATATCATAAGTTATTATCACGAAAGATCATTATTGTGTTGCTCTCCTGAACACCAGCTATCATTGCATCTGCTGTAAAGGTGCAACAAGAGTTGAGACAAGCCTCCACGTCGATTTAGCACCTATTACTAAAATACAGTATCCATAGTTGACAGATTTACATCTGTTGAAAAGTATGTAGCAAAAATGTTTTGAGCTTGATCATTATTTAGTGACCTCAAAACTGTATTCTTCACAGCTTATAAATAGTACGTTCTGTTATCAAAAAATCTTGGTCACTTTGGCCGAAATGTTACTTATAGGTACAAAATCAATTAGCTCAGTTAGAACTTGGCAAATTTCATTTACCAGCACAAATGAAAGATTTTAAGATATAGATTCATGCTAGCAGATCACTCGATCACACTATGTCAGATATGGCTTCTCAGAGAACCGTCGTATCTCCTTTGCTTTTAAAGATGAACAACAGCAAAAATATTTTAAAAAATGAAATTGTGGGATAATGGCTTCAAGTAGAGACGTAACTAAGCCTCCGTGATGTAGAATATACAGTGCGTCACAACATCTACTAAGTTTTGTCTTGGGACGGTCCTAAGGCTTAGGTGGGCTCAGTGGTCTCAGAGACTCAGGCGGTGAGTTCAATTTCTTCTTGAAGGACCCGTGACTTAGGACCCGTGAATTCCATGCAAAACTGAAGACACTTACTATGAAATATAATTAAGTTTTTTTAACCCTATTAACCTAACCAATAGAAAGACAATTCTATTCAGGAAAATGTGTGAAACGTTTTTGCAAAATGGTGTTTATGGGTTTATTATTTATCATAAATTAGAAATGTAAGATTACACTCTCAGTTACTGATAACTTAGTAAAATGCGTAAGTTACTATTAGTGCTATATATAATTTAATAGTCTATAATCATAACAAAAGCTAGAAATAAATATATGCGTGCCGACTCCGACTCCTCTACCCCAAAATCAGTCCGACCCCGACTCCAAGACTCCAACTCCGCAGCCTCGGTTTTCACTATGCTCCACACCTAATGTTTAGTTTCAAGCCATGTTTACGTTAAACTAACGTAACATGGCGATAGCAAGTAATTAAGAAAAAAACATTGAGCGAAACAGTTCTTAGAAATTCTACCTAAACACAAAATCTCATAACACGCGTTTGCTAACAAAAAGTGCAATAATAAATAATTCATTTGATTAAATTAGAAGCAGCAAAGTTAAAGGATATTTTTCCTAATGAGATATTAATGAACTATTAATTCCTTACAAATTAGCGGACATCGGTATACTTATGAATATGCAGGCTTATTTTTTTGAGAAACTGACATTGGTTTGATAAATGAATGAGCTGCACCAATGGGAGAAATATTTCATCTGAGAAATTGTCGCTTGTCCCAAAGACTGGAGGGAAAAAATGTCGCAAAATATGTAATTGATGTAACTCTTGATAGTTGCAAATTAATTACATAAATTAATATAAACAAAGATAAAAGGAATACGTGGAACAGATTCGAATGTCTCATTTGTCAACGCAATTTTCGGCGTGCATTATAATAATGTCCATTTTCATAGACACTAATGATCACTGAAGGCAATCTTGCAATTTCAAGGAGATATTTGTTCAATGCCATAACATAACTTTGAAATTATAGAAAAGTAGATTGTTTTGTGGCGTTTATTACCAAAATCATCTCAATCCATTGAGTTTTCAAAAGTTCTTTCTTTTATAATTTGATACTTTTTGGCCACAATGCGCTGCGAAGCTATTTGTAAAAAATCAATCTCAATCGGATCAAAAGCCGCTGCCGAAATCGGGTTTATTTGAAAACAAGCTCAATCCATGCTTTTACTAAACGGCCACTGTAAAAACGCAAGGATATAGATTTTATAGGCAAATAGATAGTATATAATTTAGGTACCACACGAGTTTAATTGGAATTTGAAAGGAATATGAACAAAATACGGCGAATTAATTTCAAAACCATCTCGGTCCAAATCAATTTTATACGTAAATAAATTAGACACTGCTGTTTAAAAAAAGATAAAGTCGTACGTCTTAGGTAACTTGAACAAAAATTAATTCATTTGGAAAAAAAAGTGAATAAAGCGTGAAATATTTTTTGTATCTGATGTAAAATTTAAAGCAATGAATCAATCTGATTTTTATACTATTCACATCATTTGATCATAAAAATAGTCATAGATTTTCTTTGCTGTTTTTCTTTTCCCTGAAATGATAACTCATTTAACTTTCTGTCAAATGAAAGAATCAAATGTCTTTTATGACTTTGAAAATAATGTCTTCTGAACGAGCAACATCATATGACATTTTATTACAACACATAAGAATTACAAGTTTCTTATACTTGTAATTATTTTCTGTTGCTATCTCATACAAAAATTGTTTTCTTGTACAAGAAAGCCGCAACAAGAGGAAGACAACAAGGGAAACACAGCATCAACAGTGATACTGTAGTTCTTTCTTTCTTTCTTTTTTATTTTTAAAGTTTGAATTGGAGTAATACCTTATTTTAGTAGCAAAAATTAAATTTATACAGCGTTTTCTTAAAAAAAAAGGTACCAGATGTCGTCAAAGATAGCTGTCGTTAGCGGAAACTCGTACTTTTACTCCTAAACACGAAAGCACAAAAATGTTGCCAGAGTAGCTTTTCAAATTAGTTTCAATAATTGGAAAGCATGGAAATGGTGTATTTATACGGTATTAAAAATATGAGATTTTATTACATTTTTGTAATCTGTGAAACATTTTTACTTGAAAAAGCTTTCAACGATAAAATTCATTTATTCATTTTTACGTGCGAAGTAAATGGCTTACTTGTGAGTCTTTTGTGACAGTATTTCATGACAGCCCACCTTTATACCATTTTAAATAAAGAACAACTTTTGGGCGAGATTTTCACAGAATATCGCAAGGCTTTTATAGATTTAATTTAGAGATTCCAACCAAAATTACTTCTTTTCTTTAAATTTAAATTCCTAATTTTCAGAGGGAGAAAAATTACTTTACATTTACACATTTGATTAAGAGTTGTATCCGTTCTATACTTATACATTTTTATAAACACAAAATTTTAAGAAAGTAACTTTTAGTATTTAAATAATGCAAAACAACTGCGTGGTCAATTCACAAATTAACGACAAATCTCTTTCGTACAAAGTAGGTCTTATTATACACGTAAGAACTCATTAGCAAACAATCCCTTTCAATGCCCATCGTAAATAATTCTTTCCGTGAATTTAAGCTATCATGAATATATTCTGATACCATCCATAAAATCACAATGACTTTCATTTTAAAACTAACAACTATAATAAGAGATAACAACGACCAGTCTAACAATAAATGACCACCATTTGATCTATTGCTCCGTCACGAATACCATGGCTGTAGCACGATTACTTACCTTAGATACTTAATGTAAGGCTTCTCCGACCCAAGAAATGAAAAAAACAATAACAATGCTTTGCATACCTACATTTGTCAGACTTCCCATCGAATCAGATTTGGCGTAACGTCCACTTTATACCTACCTGCCACAATTGATAACAGCCTGAGCAAACTCCTTATCATGGACTCCGCCCTTGCTCAAAGGATTTCAAGCCATACCATGATGGGAGCCAACTTTAATTATTTTCCCATCTCCTAAGATGGATAGATACTAATTAATAAGAAGGAGGAATTATTTTGAATCCAATGTCACATCGAGATTTTGGCTGATATTGAATTTCGAGCAGGTCTGTCGGGCGTGCTTCGAGACACGGGTCTTCACGCCCGCCCAAATACCTTGAAGGAAATCTTAATGTGTAACTGTCTCTACTATAAGGAAGTGCCTTTCATCATTTCAAAGAATGCCCGATAGTGATTATAGACTTAGAGGATTTCGGACGAAATAAAGCTCAAATTGATAAGTTGAAGACATAAAACAGCATGGTTTGGCAACTCACTGTTGCGCTATTTATCACGCTAAACGCACCGTTCCATTAGAGGAACGTATTTAGATAATTTACCGTGTTTGAAAAATGAGATAAAATTACGTTATTTTATCTTATTTTCCTTGCATTAATATTATGCAAGTGTAGTGAATATTTATCAAAAAATGAAGCTTTGTGAAATGAGTGAGAGTTAAATATTATACTAATTCTTGACGGTTTTTCTATTCAATATAAAATGTGACAAATAACAGATTTTATATTCGTTGTTTTTTGTGAATAGAACTAACAAACTTGATATTTGCTTGCAGTAAAAAAAAACGATCTTTGCAAAATCAGTAGTTTTGCAAAGGTCCAAAATGGTGGGGTTCTTTTTTTCCTTCTTCGTTGAATGCCTATGTTATGTATGGAGAAAAGCTGTACAAAAGTTATGTCCTGGGTTAAATTTTACACTTTTGAATATCGAAATACTTTCTCTGCGTACTCAAATTTAATGGAGCACTGTAAAGTAAAAACGCTTTTAAAAATGCTCAAATAACAACACGAAAAATATATAATAAAATTATTATAAAACAATTTAAGCGAAATATAAGTTTATCACAAAGATGATGCATTATTATTGAAATATATACTACAAATCTGGTTACTGAATGCGCTTATTTTCTATTAAGCCTTTTGAAAAAAATTGAAATTTAAAAAGAAACCAATAATTGATAGTTGTTTCTAAATATGATAAATAACTAACATGCATTGCAATAAACAATTCCAATCTTTAATAAGACATTAAATGGATAAGCATCAAACATAACTCCGTTTATGACAGTCAACTATGTTGCATACTTCGTAAGGAAATCACTGACACATAAAGGTGAAAAAATGAAAACACAATGTTATGCAAACTGCGCCGAAAGCGAAAATCATGAAATTGGATATCGAAAGCGATTGTGTAACAGGTGAATCGATACAAGTGCAAAGCATGGCATATTGAAGGTCGCGATTTTTTTATTTAAACAAAAGAGAAAGAGAGGAAAAAAAGGAGAAAGAACGGAGATAAAGTGGTAAAAGGCTGGTATGCGACGGAACGCTTCCAGAGTACGCACGTATTTGAAAGAACCTTTAATTTAGTTTAAAAGACAAAATAATATTCTCTGAAGGTGATCTTATAAGTGATCTGTATTTTTTTTCAGTTCTTATATGTTTATAATAAGATTAATTTTGTTCAGAGACACATTTAAGATACAATACTGCCGTGCTAAGCACAAAAGTCGTGTCTGGACTTTTTAACAAAATTGAGTTATCGCCACCAAGTGGCTCTTTGTGACGTATTTTACCTAAATACAAAATTATATGGTCATTTGAGGACGGGAAATGTTTTATTAAAAAAATCTAAAAAAGTTTCATCTGAATCAAATACATGGTGACGCAGAACTTGAAAGAGTTTTATCTCCGTCTGAACTCGACTGTAGATACCACTTTTGCGCTTCGCACAGCAGAATAGTTCAGGGTCACTGTGAGCCATTCCCGTTCTGTTTGCGTCATTTCAATTTTTTATGCATTCGAATTTAAAAAAAAAATCCCTAGAAGGCCCAGTGCTGCACAACACCACACCAAAAATTTGTGTAAAAGCGGTTGGATGCAAAATGTTGCAACCGCTTTTATAGCATAAGATTACATTTCTTTTTTACAGTGAAGTGCTTAAGTTAATTTTTTACTCTTTATTTAATAAATAAGTTCGCAAAACTGTACACAGAAAATTGGAAAATGCTACCTATCTAAAATTGCAATTTGGAAGTTTTTTTTTTTTTTTAATGCCGGATTGAAATTGTTGAAATCCCGACTTATCTTTCAAAATAAGTCACATTATACTCATGTATCATATCACACAATTTATTTCGTGTACATGTTAACTTTCTCAGTAACAGTTCATTTAGTAATATATAGTAAAACGACAAAACTACAATTATAATTTTACTTTATTTTTCAGAGTGACTTTGAGGCGGTTCTAGATTGGGCTTAGTTGTGTTATTTACTAAGTACGGGTACATTCTACATGAAAATTAAATCATACATCGTAGGGTCAGTTTTGAATGCATACAGCTTTGACGTATTTTCAGTCAAAGCTTATTTACCAAGGTCGCCGAGTCGGAAGAAAAACGATCTGTTTCGACGCTCGATTTTCGAACCTTAGATTCCAACTTCGACTCATTTATCACGAAATCGGTCCGATTCAATCTCTGAAGCTGCAGCCATGGCACAATATGGATTCTGAGGGAAAATGACCGATTCTGACTAGGACTCTGAATATCTATTAAGATATCCAGAGTCCTACACTCCCGATTCTGATATAATTTTTGACTCGCGATTCTGACTCCTTTACTCCCAAATGAGTCTGTCTCCGACTCCTTCACCCCTAAAATGGAGCGACTCCGACTCCGTTGTCCTGGTATTGACACAAAGTGGATCTAAGGTCTAACAAAAAATGTAAACACATGTAGGATCGCTAAGTTCATAGGGCGCACAGAACACTGATATGAATCATTCACAAAAAGAAGGAGACATTCTTTTTGGAAATTTAATCAATGATTATTTATTTATCTCTAATTTTTGAATCCAATATGGGTCGAAATAGAATTCCAGTCCTGATTTATTAATTGAAATTTGGCCATGCTTCTTAGTTGTTAGCAAAACGGTGTCCCGTAAACTACTTGAACAAAAGAAACATCCGCCATGGAAACTAAAAAAGAAAAACCGAAAACACACGCAACGAGATTCATATTAAATATTGCGCAATAAGTGACTTAATAACAATTGAAGCAAAGCATTACCAATTGAAGGTCAGACAATCGCCTTCAAGAAGTAACAAAGAAAACAGACGAACTAAACGAAAAGACAGACAGACAAAATCCGAATAAATCCACACTACTTGAGAGAATCAGGAAACAAACGAAAAAGATCCAAGCAGCACTCCTGCCTTGCAAATTCCGATCCGTAACACTACATAATCAAAGTCTTGAAAAATCATAAGCACACACACACACAACAACGTCTTGGGCGAGAAGCCAGATTTTTCCTTCTTTACCACATACATTGGTCAAGGTCAAGGCTTAGTGAGCACTTCGACTAAGCCCGTTATTAGAGATATAAACGGATATTTTGAGTTACACTAGTTATTCTTTTACTCTTATTTTAACAAGCGTTTTATTTACGCTCACACAATAATCCTAGAGATTAACCCACGCATGAGCGCGCGTCTCATATTGCAGGCCCGTCACGAATGAGGTTGAATCTTTGTTGTGGTCACCGAAAATTATAGTCACGTTTTTTGTTGTTTACGTCTGCTTCAAGATTTTGCTTTGTGTTTCTACAAGTGATGTTAATGAATGCTTGTGAACTTTTGATGTAAAACTAATAAGGTTCGACCGATGGCATTTTTTGACCGATGGGCCGATGCCGATTGTTGGCCGATTGTTCAAAGTCGGCCGATGGCCGATGGCCGATTTTTTCCCTCTTCCATCGGCCGATGGCCGATGCCGATGGCCGATGGAAAAAAATCAAACAATTGAAAAAAAAAATGCTTTTTATAAGAGATTTGATGGGTCATATATTCATTTCATTCTACTTCTTTTTCAGTCATTCAGATTTTCGCCTAAATTTCTATTACACTACCACTCGACAAAAACTGAGAGAGTGAAAAAGTAGTAAGTTGAGAAATCAGTCGTTCGCGTTTTAAGCATTTTCTAGGACCAAAAAAATATTCAGTATATTGTAGAAACCTATGCAAGCTATAGCAGGGTCGGGATACCTGCGCGAATTGGCGCAATAGCGCCAAAACAGAATCTTGACGCTATCCTGGCTCGAAAAGTATTATTTTCGACGAAATTGCGCCCGAAAAACTACTGTCACAAAAGTTTTAACGAGCTGCGAATCAGCGATCATCGAAACTTCACTATTTAAGTACACTTATCAAAAAAGAAAATCCTCAAAAGTTTCATCTTCGCATAATCAGCGGTCGAGAGTCAGCTTTTATGTCAAACATTTGGAAAAAAAAAAAGAAAGAACAGTGCAAAAATTTTCATACAGCGCAAAATTGAAGATCGCAGAGTTTTGCGAACGGAAGCCGTTCTTTTTATGCAAAATTTCGGAAAAAAATAAATAAAATGTGCAGAAAAATTTCATCCAGCGTATAGTCGGCGATCGTCGAAAGTTTCCGGTTGGGCACCGCTTTTTCTCTCTCATTTTCACTTAATTTTTAAGACCATTCAACAGTAGGAAAATTTAAGGAATGAATTAGTAAAGTAATAGAAATCAATATTTTATACATTAATCACGTGCTTATCTGGAAATTGCTTTTTAACCATCATCGCAATCGTTTTAATTCTGGAAATTTTCGATTTGTTTTGTGGATTAAAATTATTTTCAGAACGTTTTATTTCCACGATAGTTGTTTTTAAGCACATGCATAATGAATTTCGTGTGAGTAAAAGGTTTTCTTTTCTTTTCTTTTCTTTTTTTTTTTGCCTGTTATTCCAACATTGAGCATGTGCTTCGCCGAAATAAAGTGAACATGTTTATTACATTTTTTCAGCCATGTTATAATTTAAATAAAAATAACTGACTATGTAAATATGATGGCAAGTTCGGGGCCGTCGACATATTTGCAATTCGAATTTTTCAATGAAAATATCTCATAGAAAATCATAGAACAGTGGAGAAAAATGCGTAGGCAGCTGAATTATAATTATAATAGAAAGATAAGGTAAAAGAGAGGAACGTCGGGGCTGATTTAAAGGATTGCAATAAAAGGGCACGCTAGCATTTAAAAGTGCAAAAGTAAAATGATATGAGTTTAGTTCAAGTGAGATATGGTAAATAATGCGCGCAATAAAAGTATCGTAGAAAATGATGGAAATGGTACATATTTATTATAATTCTGCATTTTTTATATGTTAAATCTAAAATAGTATAATCCTTCCTAATAGCGGATACATCCTAATAACGGACAAAACTTCCGTTTCCGTGACTGTCCGTCAGTCGGAGGTTTTACTGTAATTCTAAAAACTCTCATCAAAGTGACCACTCGGAAAGTGTCTGCTGCAGGTTTGGAGTAATTGCCGATTACGTAATTGTTATCCGAGTAATCGATTAAATTTTTTTGTAATCAAAATCATAATTATAATTTGGAAATGGGACACTCGTAATCGTGTAATCGTAATTTTAATCAAGAGTATTTCTCATGTAATCGTAATTGTAATCTTTCCTTCAATAATATTTAGCCTTGTAATATGCAGTCTGACTTTTTTTTTTTCAAAATATTTTCACCTATAATTTTATCTTAGTTTATGCTTTATATTTTAATGCCCATATTATTTTTCTCAATAGGTATACAAAATAAGGAAAAGTTGTGTATTTATAGATTTTTTAAACATTTTTTCATGCTTAAAAAATGTTAAAATTTACTTGAAGATTTTATAAAAATTTAGTTTAAGAATTGTATTTTAAAGAATTTTATAGTTCCAATATTAATTACATGTAGACAATTTATAAATTGTCAATTTTTATTTTTCGTGATAATAAATTTTTACCAAAATAAATAGATAGTTAATTTCGCAGAAGATAATCAAAATATTACTTTCTGTTCAATACTGTATGATATTTTAAAGGAAGTTTGAATTCTACAGGCTTCGTTTTCCCGCCACTTAACTAAAAAGGTGCATTGAAACTTGAGCCCCCTAGCGAAAATTGCTGGATCCTCCTCTGTATATATAATATATATTCCCCCCAAAGCTGTAATCGTGTAATCGAAATCACAATCGGCATATAATAATCGCAATCAATGACATTTTTTACATAATTTCTAACCGTTGGCTGTAATCGCAGTTGCGATTTGGCAGAGGACTAATCGTAATCGTAATCCCCAATTTTTCATGTTCGTAATCGTAATCGTAATTGATTACATTTTGTCGTAATTGACTCCAAGCCTGGTCTGCTGTGTTGTGAAAATTTCGGTATCTGTCCGATTCGGAAAATTCCAAAACCCAGAGCTGTATTGGTCCCGTTGCTGCCCGATTTCAAGCCACATGGTGAACGTACTTTCGATTGTGAAATAAAAAATAGAGAAGATAGAATTCCCTCTTTTGAAATTTTTTTTTTAAACATCGGCCAAGCATCGGCATTTAAATGTTTTCGAGGCCGATGGGCCGATGTTTTTCCTAAGTTAGCATCGGCGGCCGATGCCGGTGGCCGATGGAAAAAATTTCAACCATCGGCGCCGATGCATCGGCCTGGCCGATGCATCGGTCGAGCCTTAAAAACTAACGGTTCATTTTCCGCAATGATTTCTCTTTGGCGACACTACTCAAGTGAACATTTAAATACTCATGTAAAACTATTTTCTTTCGCACGATTCATCTGCTTTATAAAGAGCTATTAAAAAGGAAAATTCTTAATGTTGGGATTAGCTCATTTAATTTTATTCTTTTTACGTCTCTGAAAATGTATGTGTGTAAGGAAAAGGTTGTATTCACTGAGTTCAGCATAATTCAACAGCTGAAAATATACGTAATCTCTCTCAGTCTTCAAATAAAGTGCTTCATCAGCTATTTTGTCCAATGTCCATGAGTGTTAACCTTCAATTAAAAGAGTTTCATTAGCACTCTGAAATATTGCAATGAATGTAAAAGTGCGTTTTATTTAAAATAAAAGCGTAAAACTAAGTTTAAATAAATTTTTGAGGCGTTTTTTCGATTTTCAATAAGTAAAATATGACTACATAAGCAATTAAAATATTGATATATATATCAAGGGAGAGTTGGAGCCTGGACGCAGTTACGGTTTTGATATTCTGGAAAAATATTTATTTCCAGGCTTTTTTTTAAACTTCTCTGTACATATCTCTGTACATATCTTTCCCTGTACATATTCAAAGCTTAGAACCTTGTCTTTGATACCTACATAAGCAAAAGTAGTTAGATGCTATTAGAACTAGTTAGTTAGTAGCAATAGTAGTAGTCGTATTTAGTTAGAACTTGACCTGAACTAATCGTCGGCGTCGATTCAATGGCATAACCACAACTTTCACTTTAATCCATTAATGCCTGACATTTTTTTTTTCAAAAGATATTTTGTATACTGGTTACAAACAGTGTTTAATGACAGGAGAAATAATAAAAAAAATATTATGTAAGAAATAATTTTTTTATTAAGGAAAGAAAAATCGTCCCTTAAAAGTTACGATAGACCCCAGAGGGTACACACTTTGTTTACTAAGATTTTTTTCTGCCTACGATATAATATTCAAAAAGACATTTTAAAAGAAGAAATAAAATCAGCAATTAGCATAAACTGGGAAGCTGGGAATAACTTTGAAAACTTAGCTTTTTTTCTTGAGATTGTGAATGATGTAATTTTTGATAAAGATCATATTAAAACTGCTACAGAACACACTTTATAATGGTTATGTGCTTCAATCAGTTAATAACGAATTGAAATAATACCAAGATACTCATTGAACACTATTATTTGGTTGAAATGTTAATTTTGGGGAAATTCAGACCCTTTTTTGGACCGTCCCTTAAAAGAGATGCTAGGCATTAATGGTTAAGAGTGGAAGTAAGGACATATGAATATACGTGCATGTTTAACATATAACATATAAGCTAAAATTATAGGATTAGCAAAATTGCTCAAAATCTAAAGGTCTGTGAGGCTTCACCCGTTTCCCTAAATTCCCTGGTTGCTCACTTTGTCAGATACATATCGTAATGCAACTAAAATGTATAAAAGTACAAGATGTGCTCTAAAACTTGTAAAATAGACTTTATCTCTGCAAATATGCTACCGTGTAGTTCTGCTAGGAATGAATGACTCACACTTTAGGAATGAAAAAATATTTCCAGTAGCACCATGACTTGGATAAACGCCAAATTCGCGATATCGCGTGAAATATTTATGAGGATGCAAATCATTTACCTAGTTTTTTATCTGTCATTTATTCATATCTGCAAGATTAAAAGCGCTTGCTGAAGTTTAAAAGATACATTCTGCCAAAACTGCCGTCTTTGGATATCCTCACCTTTCAAAATTAATATTTTTAAGAGACACGTCTTATGAAAGTGATAGAAGGTTGTGAAATATCTTATTATTAGTTTTTTTTTTCAAACTCATGTTAAGGAACTACTTGCTCAGATAAAATCATGTACATTTTCTTCAATTAAAATTAAGTTACACAACGGTACACATCCTGGTTCATTTTTAACCACATGTTGCACACTTCATTAAGCTGGATTCTTTTTTTTTTTTTTTTTGCATAAATGGGTATTTTCCTTTTGCAAAAAAAAAAAAAAGTATGAGTACAGGGAAAAAGAACAATTTTAAACAAAAATGATTTTGCTATTAACATTTAAAATTCATGCTCATAGAGCAGTCTCAAATTCATTAAAGTGCCTCAAACATTTCAAAAAACGACGGACAGTAATAGAATAAACAAAAAGGTTTATAGAGTTAACTGATTTTCAAACTAGGGAGTGAGTCACACTGTGGATGAGGATTAGTTTTTACTGAATGAATATAAAAATAATCGCCAAGGTAAAAATTTTGATTGGCAACAGTGAATAATATGTTTTGAAGTTTTAAATTAGAAGATAAAAAACAAGATTGGTCTTCGTAAAAAACTTTCAAGAAAGTACTCTGAATCAAATCAATAAAATGCCTGGTAAAGTAAGAAACAAAATAACAAGCAGAATGATGTTGATTATTGATATTTCTTAGATGGGAAGAGCTATTAATATTATTTAAAAAACTCTAAGAAACGTTTGTAGTTTAATATAATATCAATACGGAAGTATACTGTCACAACTGACTAATAACTTATGAACTCATGAAGTGTAAGGAGATAGAAAAAAAGAACAAAAAACAACTGTAAAGTATTATTTTTTACAAACCCTGAAGGAGAACTAATCTTTCGTGGGAGTAAAATATAATCAAAAACGTACATTGCTATCCGAGATGACAAAGCGAGATGTACGTTTCAATAAACCAATCTGAAAAAAGAAAGAAAAAAAGAAAAAACGTTGAAAATGTTTGGAAAATAGCAAAAATCGCATTAATGACTCATTAAAAGATGTCCTTTAGCGCCAGGTAAATACACTTTTATCTGAATTAAGCGGAAGTAAAATAAATGATAGATGCTTTTGCACTAAAACATAGATCGCTATCATAGATTAACATTTGAGATTTGGTTAGCAGTTTTGCAATGCTGCATTCAACATGCCTCAGAGTCATTTTTTATTACTCGATCATCTCTGATGTTATCCCCTTACTTATCTTTAAGTCCTCCCCCCTTACTGTATTTCCTTACCTTCATTCAATCGTAACCAGAGTGTTTTGAAAGAAATGAATTCCATCACGCATTTTACGTGTAAAATATGAAAAGTTCAAAAAGAACTGAAGCAAATGATGTATTTATATGGAACTAAGTAGTCGGGAACCATATTATATTATATGTGGACAAAATGTTTTGCACTTTAACACGTGCAGCTTCAGATGCTTTTCAGATACTCAATTATTTTGAACGTGATAGCTACATGTTTTGTAATACCTTTAAAATACAGGATGTTTATAAAGTATTCTGCTGATAAAGAAAAATCATTAAAAAGTACTTCAGACTATGACATGATTCTTTTTTTTAAATCTTTATCTCAATTTTTTTTCTGCAACGGTGTTACGCGTTATGTATAAATCTTAAATTTTTTTTATTTTTTTTAAATATTTTTTTGTCAATGCTATGCATTCTAAATACCCTGCATTAATGTTTCTTAGACTTTTTGATGTGTTATAAGGAAATAATGTATTAAAAATAAATAGCAAGATATTTGGGTGAAATCAAGCACTACAACATCATTCAACAAGGTGCGAAAGATGATTTTTTCAAATTCGATTCGGAGGCCACCAAACGTTTTGGGCGAGTGCCTAAGTGCCCTGTACTGTGGACAGCTGGCCCCAAATATCAATTAAAATATTGAGACTACGCAGGCGCTGCGCATGTATGTTACAGGAAAAGCCTTACATTGAAAAAGAGCCATGAATCATTTTTGAAATCACTAGATAGCATCTAACCTCTAGATGAGTGAGTGGTTTGAGTTTTAGGCCTATAAGAATTATGAAGCTTTTACGAAATTAAAAATAAATCTGTAGCTTTCGTTGTCAAAGGAAAGAAGCTATTGTTTTTAATTTACTGATTCTGCTTTTGTAAATTTATCGTCAGCAGTATTTTTCATTAATATTTATCTATTTATTATCGTCTGCAATGTTTAAATTTATTTGTATCATTTAACTTATTTATCGTCTGCGCTATCTATTGTTTTCTTGTAATGGCAACGACAACAGAAATGTGAGTGAGAATATATTTTTTTTATGAAACGATGTTGTTAGTTTTTCTCGCCAGCTGTTGGTGGAGTGCAATATTTTGTTTTCTTATAAATATATAATTCTCCTCTATGAAAAGTGAAGACTCCGATTTTGTTTACTGGAGTGAACAGTTATATTCATCTAAAATTTAATAAAGAGTGTAATGCAACAAAAATTTACTAGTCCAAAAAATGAAATGTATTAAGCGAAAGAAAGTTAAATAAAAATGCAAACATAACTTAGATGAGCAAGACATGAACGGCTCTCTTCCTTATGTGGCATGCCTCCTCTTATTCAAATCTTTGACCTCTGGCCGGCTACTTTTGGTGGACATGCAGCAACTGAGGTGTGCATAATGAGATGAGATCTTCTCATTTGCATTTACATTGCCAGTCAATGCCCAAGTCAAGATATCCAGTCTTTGATGCACGTTTCTAAACTCCTTAAGAAGTGAAATCTTGAAGCGTAATGCACGGGTTTGGTGCTGGAATTTGGTAAGGCAGGTCATGGTGCCACTGAATATTGAGGGGAGGGGGAGGGGGGCTTTAGTCGGTCTTAGTTTATTAGGAGTGGGTCTCGTTCTTGGGAAGGAGTTATGAGTAGTAGTTGAGGGGATGCGCTAATGCTCTTGGAAAGCTCCTGTATACCGAGTATGTTTGTCTTCTTCAATGCTATGCAAACGTATTAAATTAGTATTAGTCCAGTTGGAAATATATGAGTTTGAAGAAAACGTCAATAGTAAAACCAAATTCTAAATATCACTTAAAACGATAGAAGAGCTTTATTATCATTTAGATGTATATAATAACTGTTCAATATGCTTTGTCTTTGCTTGGAATATCAAAAGCAAAGAAAGACCGAAGTTTTTAATCAAAAAATCAAGGAAATCTTTTGACTACTTTTTTAAAATCAAAGCTGAAAAGTGTACCGATTCACCCGTTTTACGGTTCTTAATGAAATCGCTATGCATAAGTACTATATTCAAAGCGGCTATTTGTAGTCAAATTTTTTGGTCCTTGATAATTATTTTTAACTAAAGGAAACTAATTTATTTTTCAGGAAACCATGCAAAGAATTTTTTTAACGAACCTCACACTGTTTCAATCCTTTATTGAAGTATAACTTTTTCTTTCTTTTTTTTTTTCACTTTTTCTAAAGAAGCAAATGGATTTAAAAATCCATTTATGAACACTCAACATTTTTTTTTTTGTTGTTAAAAGTAATAAATTGCAAAATCAAGAACGAAGAAAACAAAATCCAAAATGAATGAATGAATGAATGAAAATTCTATCAGAAATCTTTACGAAACAAGAATCCTGAAAATTTCCATAGGAAACAATTATTTTAAAATCGTAAAAGCGCTTAGGCAGTTCAAACCATATAAACAACTGAGCGTGAAAATTTAAGTAACTGCATATGCTTCTAAATGAACTGCAATACAAGGTTTTGTGCTCTAACTTACGATATGTTTAATATATATGAATATTATAAAGAAACTATCATTTTTTTCGGTAACAGAAATGCACCTGCCAAAATATTAAAAAACGCCATGTCGAATAGTAGTTTGAATTTTAAATCTGTTATCTTTCAATAACTGCTTTAAAATTCAAATTAGTATTTGAGATTCAAATGAAGAAAAATGTTTATTTATAAGGGCGACCGGAAAAATATTTTCCCCTCCAAACAAATTTTAATGAACTTCATTTTCAAACAATAATGTTATACATTCTTTAACAAAACATTTTCGTCATCTAGCGCGTTAATTTTCAATCCCGTTTCAATGAAAATAAATTGGTTTTGGAAAAATATCAGGAGATAGAATTTTTGATATCTTATAAATTTCGAGTTTTTATCTCATAGCAATCACAATTCATCATTGCTTGAAAATAAACATCTGTCAAAATTGATTTGTTTAAAAAATAAAAAAATAAATTAAAAAAAAACACCCATTACTTCACAGTCACTTTGATACTAACCACATCATTAATAAACTTCGGAAATTTTTGTTTCAACAGCCAACATATGTGTCGTTCATTTTAAAAGTGGAGTAATTCTATAATTTTAAAATGCGTATTTATTCACTAGTGTATCACATTTAGCAAATGCAACCACAGCTCGATCATAGCATCCTAAGACTGCAGTTTCGCCCTTATTATGGGCTCCTCAGTTAGGAATAGCCAATGATCGAGCTATTCCTAACTGAGGAGCCCATAATAAGGTCGAAACTGCAGTCTTAGGATGCTATGATCGAGCTGTGGGTGCATTTGCTTCAGTTCTGCTTCAGCCCTGGCTTACGGGCGGTAACTCATTGCACATGTATCACATTTAGTTAAATCTTCCAGTAAAAAAGCGAGGCAAAACAGTTTTCGAAAGAACATCGAATAATTAATAGTAACTGAAATCTTTTTATTGATTTTAATTTAATTTTATTTATTTTTTTTCGGAAGAAAATATTCGCAAAGATCTTTATATAGTAAGGTATAGTAAAATTATTTACAACGAGTTACACCACTTTTCCTATGAGCAACACATACATCTGCGAGCAACGAAAACATCCTTTTTGCTTGAAACATAATCTATTAAAATAACAAAGAAGCATCATCCCAACAGTTCTGATACCGCTCATCATTAACGGCAATGCCTAACTTAAAAACACGTTTATCTCCGATTTAAGGTTGAAGCAAAATAAACACTGATAATTTCTCAAGCAGCGAATCGCTCCACCGCACTGAAAGGGGAACACATTTCTGTTTACAAACAAAACGCGCCGAGAAAGAACTTAATTCTAGATATTCAAAACACATACAAAGCCCCTTCGGAAGCGACTATTAAAAACCGTTTGAAATCTCTTAAAATAAGTAAGGAATAATCGATGGTGTTTTTCGCGTTATATTTTAGTGTGAAGATATTGCTTAAAAGTATTTCTGATTTGGAGTGAAATGCTTTATAATATCATCGTTAATACACATGGGTTAACACTACATTTTGTCAATTTTTCCAATGAATGTGTATGATATTGCGCTTCATATTATCAGTATGTAGGGATTAGCACTACATTTTGTATTTTTTTTCTCTTAGAGTAATATTGCGCTTTATACTATCAACGTTAAACATGAAACAGCACTACATTTTGTCAATTTTTATGCAATAAATATGCATGATATTATTCTTTTATATTATCATTTTCAATGAGCATAGACTAGCACTACATTTTGTCAATTTTTTTTTCCAATCAGTGTGTATGATATTGCGCTTTATATTATCACCGTTAGTTTAACACTACATTTTGTCCATTTTTTTCTATGAGATTGCGCTTTATATTATCATCGTTAATCATGGAACGGCACTACATTTTTTTCAATTTTTATGTACAATGAATGCGTGTGATATATTTCGCTAATGCATGAATAATATTCAATAAAAATTAACAATAACAACATCATGTGGTAATTTAAATATTTGAATTTATAACACAGATAAAACTAATATAGTGATTTACTTTAGATAGAGAAAGAGAGATAAAAAACACCTAATTAAAATAGGTTCTAATGACTACAGAAACGATATAGAATATACAATTCATCTAAAACTGAGGACAACAGTCAAATCTTTGGAAAAGTTTCAAATTCTGTGAATTTGCCGCATTTCTTGAAGCATATTGCTCATGTAACTGCTGAAAACGCTCATGATTTATAGTAGACTTAGTGCAGAAGTCTACATAGTATTTCTTACTCATTCAAGAAAAATACTTTAATGAATGCATTACTTACATGATTTCGGAGCGATGTTTATAAATAAAAAAAAATTACAAATAACTATTTTAAAAATAAAATATTGCAAATGGTTATGTGTATGCAATATAAATAAATATTTAGAGTTGTTATTTTTAAGAATTCGCTATATTTTAATTACTGCAAGACGAATATTTTTTGAACTTATAAAAAAAATTCTAACAAGAAAAATACTTTTTTAAAAGTTTTGTTTCTTGGAAAAAAAAAGCCGATCAGATTTTGATTTTCCATCTCCAAAACAATCACACACCGTAAACTTTTAATTTGCCTTTCCGAAAACGCCGGTAGTTTGATTTACAAGTTTTTGAACCGTCCATTATTTTTAAAATGTCACCTCTGCACCGATAGATTTAGTACACGATTAATTGTAATTTCTAGTGAAAAGTAGTCCGTTACATGTTATTCAAGTCTCATTGTAAAAGAACTATTTTATGATGAGATATTTTACTACGCATTTGCGTGCATAATCAATACTAAAATAACGACATTTTATTTCTAAAAAAATAAAAATAAAATTAATTCAAACCTGATAAATCAAATGCCGTCCAAATTAATCCCTCCAAATAGCACAACGTATGGCAAACTCTCCAAACTCAGACTTCAAGAAAACTTCTCTCCCAACACCAACAGAGATAACTCCGACTCCAAAATCCCGCGTCCCAGTGATGCGTCTGGATCGCGAATTCTTGAATGGTTGAATGCGGCTCGCAGGGATTCATCCAGATGAGGTTTCGAGAGCGTATTGGCGGGCGCCAAGAGGCTCGCCAAGGCGGCGGGGTTGCTGCTCGTTTGGGACATGGAAACAAACGCTCCTCAATGAGTTGTACGACTTTGGAAGTGACCGAATCGTACGTCATTCATAGATGAAGTGTCGTGCTTACAACAGACGTTGGCAGATGGTGGAAAATATTTAGAGTTGAGGGAATTCTTTAAGAAGCCAAACAAGGTGGTTTCAGATGAATGTATAATGCCAACTTTTTTTATTCATTAAGAAATTCCCTTTAATATATTCTCTATTCAAATCAGGAGTTCCCAATGGGAGGTCACTGTGACCTCCAAATAATTTCCGTATTCGGCACATTTTGCTGACGATTCTGCAATTTGAAGAAATATTGCAACATTGAGATTATTTGTTTTTTTTTTTTTTTTTAGTTTTTAGAATTGTTTTTTAAAAGATGCCTCAATGTTTTTTTCTCACTAAATGTTATGCATATACGACATGTGTGCACTGTGCATGCTTGTATTTTATCATTCAATAAAATTGGAACTTTATTCGGCAAATTGATAATTTTCCCCCTCCCAAAAATTTTAGTTCGGGCGCCCCTGATTCAAATTTTAGAACATGGCATACCGTAGGTTGAGCGTTTAGTATCAGAACCAGCTCAATATTTCTTTTTTGTTTTATAATTTTTATTTGTTTATTTTTTATTTAACATTATTATTTTGAGCAATCATGCATTGCTTATTTTTCTCACTGGACCGTACTTGAACTACGGTTCCTTTCTTCAGATAAAAGAAGACGCGTACTATTTGCGATTGGTTGCCGCTTCAGAAATTACTACTGAAAAAAACATATGGATTAATTTTCAACAATCAAGCTGCCAAAAAGTAAATTACGTTGTTAAGAAGAGCTCCATTTTATTCAACTTGTAGTGAATATTTGTTATCTATCATTTTTGTTTACTATACTCCTTCTCAGGTTAGAATAAACTAATAAACTTCAACAACAAACGGTCATAAATTTTGCAATGGGTTGCCACTTAAAAAATTAAATAAAAACAAAATAATTGCGCGATTATAGATTTTGAACAAAAGAGCAAAAAATATTTCAAGAGCTCAAGTTTTAGTAATAACTGAAAAATTTCATAACTATGGTTAATTTCAGTTTTTTGATTTCTTCAATTTAAGAAAATATATATTTCATGGTCTCGCGCATTATGAGTTTTCCATGAAAAACCTATTTTAAGGTGTGCACAATTTTCACGATTAATATGGTTGAAATTGTAATACTGCAATTATGCTCTCTAAATTGGCCGAATCTTCAGACAAAATTTGTCAAACAAAGAATTTATTGAGGAGTCACAGGGACCTCCCGTGACCTCCCATCGGCATGCTCCTGATTCGATCCCGATCAACTCGGGTTATATCTGAACTCTACTGTATATAGTGCCCGCCACTAATAAAATCACTGGATTATAAAATCCGCCTCTTTATAAAAGAAATCTGAAAGAACAGAATCATGACTATATTGAAACATGTTAAAACCATCCTTTAATAAAATCATTAGCGCCGTTTTATAAAATCAAGCTTTCGAAGAGTATATGTTTAAAAGGGGGGGGGGGGATAAAGAAAGCAGGCTTTTTCTTGCAAACATCAGGAGAGAAATCTGACTATGAAACTGCAACAGAAATAATAAATTCTCTAGTTATGTTACACCAAGAAGTAGAAAAATCGGTCTCTGAAGATAAAGAAATCTTAGTCATAGTGTCAAATTTGCCCTCTTCAGTGCTTGTTGTCAAACGGTGCACTTTAAAACCAAAAGTATAACATACTGAAAGTTACAAGAACTTTTATAAACTCTCAAATGATGTTAAATCTTTACTTTCTAATTCTGTTTCTCAAACAACAATAGGAAAATATTTTAAAACCCTTGTGTAATTTTTAAAATATACTTTATATGTATAGGTTAAATTCAAATTGTGTTTTAATTAACTTAAAATAAAATTAGATAATAGTAGTTAATTTCTTCTTTGTTTCGTTTAAACTTTAAAACCATTTCGCTTTGTAATTTTATCTATGCCGATTTATAGAATCAGCCTCTTAATGAAATCAAATATCATCGGAACAAATGCAATTTTAATAAGCGGCGAGCACTATATTTAACTAGCTAATTCCTTGTGTTAAGTTTATCGAAATTAGAATTAAAAAAAAAATGTTTATGAAAACTCCTCCGTCTAAAAGTGAGTGGAAATATAAATCCCCTACTCGCCCAAAAATCTTGTCAAAATCTAAGTGACGCAGTCGTCGCTTGTTTGGTGCAACAACAATAGGAAAACATTTTAAAACCCTTGTGTAATTTTAAAAATGTACTTTATATGTATAGGTTAAATTCAAATTGTGTTTTAATCAACTTAAAATAAAATTAGATAATAGTAGTTAATTTCTTCTTTGTTTTGTTTAAACTTTAAAGTCATTTCTTTTTGTAATTTTATTTATGCCGGTTTATAAAATCAGCCTCTTAATAAAATCAAATATCCTCGGAACAAATACGATTTTAATAAGCGGCGAGCACTATATTTAACTAGCTAATTCCTTGTGTTAAGTTTATCGAAATTAGAATTAAAAAAATACTGATGAAAACTCCTCCGTCTAAAAGCGAGTAGAAATATAAATCCCCTACTCGCCCAAAAATCTTGTCGTTAATCTAATGACGCAGTCATCGCTTGTTTGGTGTAATAAGGTAAAGCTTGTTTCGTTATCGGGAGACATTTGAGAATGTTGCATCTGTTGATGCGTTAGACAGCTGTTCCTAAACATGTGGTTGACGCGCACATTTTCTTCTTCCTTAGAAACTAGAGCGCGAGTATAACAACGGGATTGGATGCACAAATCTTAACGATCTGTCTTAAGAAAAAAATGAATAGGTAGGATCACTCGAATGATAGGTAGGATCACTCGAAAATGAATTCACTGAATTATGCGATTTTCTCATCTTACGTTTCTAATGAGTTCACTTCATGAGCTGGAATTTGCGAGTCATTAAATAGGAAAATAATAACTATGTCTCAAGACTTGGAAACGACATAAATTCAGAAAAATAAAAGGAAACGAAGCTTGGTTAAAAATTCATTTTTTTAAATATCTACTTTAGCACTAGAACAGCAATAATATCTAATATATAAAATTCTCGTGTCACAGTTTTCGTTGCCATACTCCTCCGAAACGGCTTGACCGATTTTGATGAAATTTTTTGTGCTTATCCAGTATCTATGAGAATCGGCCAACATCTATTTTTCATCCCCCTAAATGTTAGGGGTAGTCCACCCCTAAATTTTTTTTGTTCGCACATAACATCTGATCTACTGAACTAAAACAATATGTGTTATCGTAAATCCTTACTTCAATGAGCGACCCGATGGTCAAGTGGTTTTGCGCGTCAGGTTGAAGTTCCGGATGGAATGAGATCGAATCCAGGCCCGCAAGGATTTTTTTGAACAGCTGCATGTTTTTTTTTTTTTTTTTGAATGATTTTAATGATTGTAATGTCCTTATGCAGGTACATCCCTTCATGGGGATCTACCCCAAATTTTTTATAGTACAAAATGTCAGTTTTGGTCGGATCTTTTTAAAATTGGCAATGGGGTCCTTCAATGCTGTAGAATTTTCTTATGGACGTTTGCGCCATTTTTGGGGGCTTTGAATCGATTGTGGCAATAAATGGTTTTTGATTTGCGGCACTTATATTATTTTTTCAAAAATTATATACACTATCAATTATATTATGTTAATTTTTGTACCTTTATAAAATTCTGTATTTTATACCTTGCATTTACGTTAAATTCAAAGTAAAATTAAAAGTCAAAAATTCTGAAGAAGATAAATATATGTTAAAAATTAAAGTAACTATTTTTTGTGATTTTCATATTGGTTGTGACCAAAAAACATCATTACAAACAAATAAAATGTATCAAACACCATGAGTGTTGAGTTATTAGGCAAAATCTGCTGTGTAAAGTTTTTTTTCACTGCGAGAGGGGGGGGGGGATATGAACGACCATTAAAGTGACACAATTTTTTAAAAAATAAAGGTTGGATCTCCAATTATCTTGCTTCGTAATTTGAACCCGCCCCGGCTGTGCAACGGTACGCGATTAGTCATTCAAAAATTAATGAAAAACGTGATCGAAGCCAGGATTTTAAATGGCAAGTTCAGAGGTGAAAATATACTCATACCACGGATTCCTATTATACCTACAGATGTGCCAATTCGATTCAAACGTATTCAGTTTCCGATTAGATTGGCATTTGCAATGACTATCAACGAATCCCAAGGTCAAACGATGTCTGTTTGTGGCTTAGATTTGAGAACACCATGTTTTTCACACGGACAATTATACGTGGCATGCTCTTGAGTGGGTAAACCATCCAGTTTGTTTGTGTTAGCTAAAGATGGACTAACAAAAAATATTGTTCACGCTATAGCATTAAGAGATTGATATTGTTTAATAGTGTTACTGTCGTAATTGTTTAATTAATGATATATAATTTTAAGGAATAAATTATAATAACTTAAAAATAATGTTTGCCTTTTGTTATTTTTATATTCCCTCAGCGTTCACAGCGCTCCACGCTTATTTCACGCATATACCACATTCTTACATACATACAATATACACATTCTACCATACATACTTACAATAAGTAAGCTATTTTTTGTCTACACTAGAAATTACTAGGAAATTATTTATATGGCAAAACAACGTTTGCCGGGTCAGCTAGTACTAATATAGAATAAAAATTTAATTGCCCCATCTAATTTAGAGCTAAATGTAGAAAATGAAATTAGTTAAAAGCAACTAATACAGTCAAACTTATAATGAGCCCTGATTGAACGAGAACCCGGATTGGACAAGGAAATCCGAAATATTTCGCTGCTACCATGTTTAATCTATGGGAGCATAACTCTCTTTTAACTAGCTAACCCAACTTAAATCGAGCAATATTTTTGTGATTCATAAAATTTCGATTGACATCCTACTGAGCTTAACATTTCTTAGAAAATCCGTTTAACACATTCCAGAGTCGATCAAGTTAAGATGACTCTTATATCCTGAGAACAAGTGATGACGGCTTTTGTTTTTAATTTGGGGAGTAGAGAAGCATTCGGAAAGTATTCAAAAACGGATATAATAATTTCATATGTGTGAAGTAATAAGAGTTAGCATTTAAAAGTTTGTTGACTTAGTGAAAGTACTTGACTCGTATGATTTGTTAAACAAAAAAGACAGAAATCATTTGTATTTAATGTGGTATTTTTTAAATGAAGTTTTTGTCATGTGTAGACCACACTTTTGGACATCAACTTTTGAGTTATTGGTTCTAGCCGTATATCCTTCGAAACTGTTGTTGCAAATTTATTAAATAGATAATTTGATTTTCTACTAATTATTTTTTTAGTATTAGTTTCAGGAAGAAGCACATAGTGGACCATTCCAGACAAAATCAGACATTTTGTAACACGCGTGAAAGCTTTGCATTTCTCGTTAAAAGCCACTGTTAAAAATTCAGGAAGCTTTTATGGTAAATGTTACTGTAAACTGTAGCGTTTACCGTACAGAAAATTTTTACAGTGAATTGTACCGATAAAAAAATTGCGATTGCAACGCCAATTGATCACCACGTGACTTACTGTGAGATGCACATGACACCCTATTTCCGCTCTCCTGATGTGTCTCGTCTGGTACTTTTTTTTATTCTCGTTATCTCTTCCAAAAAATTTTACAGTAAAAAAATATTTTACGGTAAAAGTTACTGGCAACATGGATGCCAGTAACTTTTACCGTAAAAGTTCAGGAAAATTTTTAACAGTGCACTAGTTAAAAATATAATCAACAAATATTTTTTCCTAAGAATCACACATACCCGTACAATTCATAGGCAAAAAAATGCTTAGTAAACGTTTTAAAATTTAGTTTAGATCTGTCACGTGGGAGAAAAAATGTCTGTTTCTTCGTAGAATGTTCCACATGTGTGATTTTTTAGGGAAAAATGTTTGTTCATTACACGTTTTGCTATGCAGCTGTCACAAGTAAGACAAAATATCGGATTTTCCGTATAATGGTCTTAGTTAATCTAGCAATTTGGGTAGGTTATTTTTCTTTTGAATTGTTGTTTAATTCATCTGCATCTATGTCATTATTTGCATTGATGAAAGGCTAGTTTTCAATATTGATACAGGTGCGTTCACTTAAGCGCTGTTCCGCTATGTCGACATTTTTTTACTCAAAATAAGGCGAATTGAGAAGGGCTTCAGATATCTTTCAAAAATCTGTCATTATTAGTTCACCCACATCTATGTATTCATTCCTGCACTAAATTCCACTGCGGAAAATATAATTTCTGTTTCATTGAGGTTCATCAGTTCAGTGCCATAATTAAATTTTACATAAATATCGCTAAGATGAAACAAATCTACACGTCATAAACTTCTCGAGTGAAATTACTAAATTAACACTAGATTGCCCAAGAAAGTCATTTTGACAGCTTGGGCAATATTGATAGAACAAATACCAGAAATGAGGGAGGAGGGGGGAGGTAACTACAATTATCATTAAACACATTCATATGTTTGAAGTTAAAAATCAACGAAAATAAAGCACAAATAAGGTAGAAAGTACAGCAAATAGCTATTTCAAGGCTACAATGGAGCCCCTTCCTCAGTGCAAGAAGCTCATCAAACAACATGAAAGCTGTAAGAGAACTGAGCGCGAAGCACGTGAACCCCGGTATTCATACCAAATGGGCCAGTGCGCATGAGCTCACGACAGGAGCGGGATTCTCTTACAGCTTTCATGTTGTTTGATGAGCTTCTTGTACTGAGGAAGGGGCTCCATTGTAGACTTAAAAATCCTAAAACCGATAAACCGTCCAACGGTAGGTGCGGGGAACCCCAGGGTGTCAAATATCAAATGTAGACTTAAAACAGATATTTGCTGTAGTTTCTACCTTATTTGCGCTTTATTTACGTTGATTTTTAAGTTCAAATATAGTTCAGCACAAAGCTTATTTGATCATTTTTCATTTAACATTCATGTGTTGTGTAAAAAAGTAAAAAAAAATCTAAGAAATTTTGTCATTATATAGATAATTGTTGAACCCTAATTGTGAAATTACAAAGCATTTAAATTGACTGCTTGGACAATCTAATGTTATCAAAGCAAGAGCTATTTAGTAAAATTATTATCCAGGAAAGGTACAAACTAATAAAGCTCCTTTAAGTACCTGAAATATCAAATAATCATTACTTTCTGAAATATCCTTTCAAAACTACCTATAATAAAGGTTAAAGCTTTTATGAGTTTTCCTTTTGTTTTTTATTTTTTATGAGAAACAAAACATGTGCTATGCAATGCATTGGGGCGTGACATTCTGAGTATAAGATGTAAACGGGTGAAAAATGATCCGTCAAGCAGATAATTAATTAAATCCTGTAAATTATATTTTCACGCTTATGTCGTTATCAGCGCGATTAACTTTTATTAAATATTGTAGACAGAGAGTGTGTTATCTGATATCTAGCAAGCTTAGATCGATTTTATCTACTCGTCTGATACAGTATTTTTAATTAAATTGTTGTTTCACAACTAGAGGTTAAGGGATTGTCTTTCGACATAGTTCATTTGCTATTGGCAAAGCGAATTTTCACTTAAAGTAAACCGAATATTTTTTAATTGAAGTTATAAACTGATTTGATCTATTCGTGTTTTATAACGGTATTAATGTTTCTCTTTTAATAAAATAAAAATAACAGTAGTGGCGCTTTCAAAATTAATGCTGCATTCTAAGTCATTTCTTAATTTTTCTTACTCATAAATCCTCGCTAAATAAGGTAAATGAACTGTATAAAGATAAGGTAATGGAAAAAGATAATCAATGCCTTTTGGAAAGTTCCGACGAAATAAGCTATTTTGTTTTGATTCTGTGAAGAAATTAAAACACGTAAAATCTATAATTTCTGCTTGTAGTAATCAAAACACTACAATCTTTCTTAGTTGTTCAATTTTTAAAAGTTGTACTTTTATAAACTTTGAAATGGCTAACTTCAAAAGCTCGTTTGCACTTATGTTTATGGATTTTATGAATTTCAAAGTCAATCGCTCTCTCTTGTAATTTTTTTTCCAATACATGCTTCAAAACAATATTTGTGAAAGCATGTGACTTATGAAGAGGAATTAAATGAAGTAAGCTTCATGTTGAAATTAAGAATTAAAGTTAACGCAAGATATATGTCAATATCTATTTTGATTTTGATATAATTAGCTTTACTTTATCATTTACTGTTTTTCAGTATAATTAGCCAGAAAATTATGACTAGTGATATAATGCGCTAACCATTATGTTTGACCCCTTAGTTGCTCACAAATCATCTATCATTTTGGTATAATACTGGGGAAGAAAATCATTGAAAATTATTACTAGAACAGTTTTCTGATTTTTTTTAAATAAAAAGATTACTTACGATCGTCATTAATTAACGTAACAAACTAAATTGGTAGAAATAAAAATAAAGTAAGTAAAATTTGTTTAAAAATAATAATCTTTCACTTTCTTTTAGTTTAAAACAACTATATTTAGTACTAAAAGTTTCGAAGCATCCATGTGTAATAGAAAAAAGGCTTTTTGTTACAAAATGCATATTCAATTGAAATGTATGATATAATAGGTTGAAACTAAATTCATTTAGAGAAACACTCTTTGGCTAAAACCAACATTTTACAAAATATTCAATGTTATTCACAAAATGGGTTCCAGTTAAATAAATTTGGAGAAACACGCTGTTGGAAGGTTAAATCTCTTTTTTGTCTTTGTATTTTTCGTTCAATGTTTGAGATAACTGGAAAATTCATCTTAAGATTGAAGTTGGTGTTTATAAAACAGCAAACAGAATGACACAATATATACAGATCTAACATCATTAATTGTTGTTTCATAAAACGTTTCCTTATAACTGTTAGTTTATTTTAAGCTGAGGTCCGAAAAAAAAATTTGCAAATCGGTCGATGATGTTCTTTCTTGTAATAAAAAATCTCTAGTATAAAAATTTCTCTCCTATACGTATTGCTCCTATACGCAAGGCAAACAAAGAAACGAAATTAAAGTGGAAATGACAGATTTCTATTTTTAATTTATAAATAAATAAATAAATAATTACGTTCGTTATTTTATTCGTTAGCGTGTCACACTTTTCCACAAGTAAATTTTGCCAACCAAATACTAACAAAGAAAATTATTTATTAGTTACGCTTCTTAATTAGCAAAAGAAACTTTCCTTTGATATGTTTTATCGAAAATATGAATTCGGCAATCCATGAAGAAACATTCCTACATCAAAAAATAGTTGTTTTGTATTAAAAAAGTCCCTTGCAAGCCAAGAGTAAAACAATTAGTTTGCTCAAATGAGTAACATAAAAATAATTTCGATGATTCCCTCTTGCACGTTTTTCACATTCCGGTTATGAAATGCAACAAACGTTACTCCCACTCTCCACGAGTTTTCTATTTAGGAAAGAAAAAAAAAATTCTGGCGATAAAGCGCCAACGTTGGCAAGCTTTCGCGGATGGTTCCGGCGCGTGCGGTTAAAAGGTTCAGTGCGTATTTGACTCGAGAGAACTAACCACTGTTCTCTTTTTATCTCGAAGAGAGGAGATGATACAGATTTTCTCTTTACTTTTATTATTTTTTTCCTTCAGTATTCATTTTGATAAATATTCATTGCCAAACCTGCTTTTTATTTACTTTTTTTCAGCATAATCTTCATTGTAATCGTAGCTATGGAGTGTGTGGGGGCAACAAGACAAATGTTGTAGACGAGATAAAAGTGCATGCATATATGAAATTATCTTTTATTACCATGCGATCCTTTTAGCTGCTGCCGAAATGAATCCGTTTAAATAGAGTTCTCATAAGTATTTACTTGCTTCTTTTTAGTATATTATGGGAGGACTTTACGAATTTGCTTATCTCGTCCAATCTTTCTATATTTAAGGAATAACTTGTTATAAGACTAAGGGATTACTAACTCATTTAATGGAAGATTCTTGCGATATTTTGCCACCTTTTAGCTAAACATAAATAAATAAAAATATGGAATGCTAAATGGTAAACATTAAAACAAACAAAAATTTAACATTAGAACGAAAAATACATATTTTTATATAAATGTGGAAAACCATGATTTATTATGTGCAACTCACCACTTTTCAGTATTCTGATATTTATTCCTTTAGAAATGCATATCTTGACATACGATTCGGAATACATTTTCTCCGTTGAATTGTTAATACATTCCTTTTGAATTAAAAATAGAAACATATTTATTTTTGAATGATTAGGGATACATTATTTTATATAATGAGAAATACATTTATTTTTTCATAGTATCAGAAATGCCTAGCGTTTATTTGTATGAATGGGAATGCATTTCTTTTTTCGTAAAATTTGGAATCTTTCTTTTTTCCGGTTAAGCTCTTGAAAATATACTGTTTACAATAGTGAATCAGAGAAATACGCTCGGACTTTTGTGTTGATACTTGAGACCTTTTCATGATTGCTCTCAGTCTAAAGCAGCTTAAAACAAACCATTTGTTGTTTTTCAATAAGTTGATTAGTAGCATACATAGGAGGTTTGGATACACCCCCTGCAAAATTTTCATGCGCACCCTCCACTCCTTTAATAATGTAAAAAAATATATATATTCCCGTGTTACTCATAATGCTATTTTTCTGGATCGTGCGTCCTTAAACTTCGTGCCCCCCCCCCCACGAATGGCAGGCGCTGCAAGGGTGCCATTTATGCCACAGAGGCCGAGCAATTTTCGCGAAGAAGAAAGTGCGTGTTGCCATTCGAAGTTTTTCAAATTGTCTGACTGTTTCCGCAACTATGAGCTCTGTTTCGTTTAAAAGCATTCCAATCTCAAACACTTACCTCCAAACAACTATGAAATTTTTGATCCGATTAATTCCGCGGATAGGATGCTAATGTTTCATACATAGGGAAAGTCGTCTTTTGAACCATCCAACATTTTCATTAAGATGAAAATGAAAGAAAAATTCGAACGTCAGTAACATTTTTTTTTACTCTCTACTATCTGTGTGGCCCGGCGTTGCTCGGGCTTTAATGTAGTGAAGGCATTGTGAGAAAACTACTCGCCGCCAAGGTGGCTCGCCTTTACAGCAGTGAGGAAAGTGTAAACAACCTACTCGCCGCCAAGGCGGCTCGCCTTTAAAGTAGCGAGGAAAATTTAATTAGCCTACTCGCCGTCAAGGCGGCTCGCCTTTACAGTAACGAGGAAAGTTTCGACAAACTACTCCCCGCTAAAGCGGCTGGCTAAAAAGCTTTCCTGCATCAAAAAGTCAATCGAATTATTTGCACATGCTTCCTCAGAAATATAGACGATGTCTAGTAGTGCATAATTAGCACTCTTCCTAAATAAAAAATAAAATTCCTTACCAAAAACAATTATTTCCAAAACGCTTTCTTCCTGTTAAATTAATTGCAAAATTTTAAGCAAAAAAGTTGTTTTAATATTTGGATCGTAGCCAAAAAAAAATCCCTGCTAAAAACAGCAGTTGCAATTTTATTTAAAAACACATTTTCAAAATGGTACCAGAGAAAAAAAAATATCAGTCATTAATTAGAATAAATACAATTATTAGAACTTTGTTGTAACACGTATTCAAAATAACAACGGAAAGAAAAAACACTCTTTAATTTTAAAAAGTTCAATAATTTAAATAACGTTTTAATTTAAAATGGCAACGGTAAGAAATAAAAGTCTTGGAATTTAAAATAGTGCAATAATTTAATTAACGCTTTAATTTAAAATGGCGACTGAAAGAAATAAATGTCTTGGAATTTTAAATAGTTCAATAATTTGATTAACGTTTTAATTCAAAATGGCAACGGTAAGAAATAAAAGTCTTGGAATTTTAAAAGTGCAAAGAATTTAATTAACGTTTTAATTAATATCTCAGCCAATTAACGTCGTACAATTACGCGGTTGGTCTTATTGTCTTCCTTAGAAAATTTCGAATCGAATGGTATTCTGTTTGATTCTTTACGCTCAGCGGTTTTTGAGGAGTTCAAGCTTCAGACGGACAGACAGACAGACAGACGCGGACAGATTTTAATAGTAGTAATTTTTATTTCGTTATTTCATTTTCTCTCGGCGAAATTAAACTATTACTCATTTTGGGTATTGATGGGTGATTCCTATTTAGATTGTGAAAAGTTTTAATCCGTAATAAATAAAATGCATTTTCGTCCATTTATGGAAAAATAATCCTATTATCTTTGATATGATGACAAAGCATGGTTTGTTTTATTTTGAATATTTTAGCAAGTATGCCAGTAGTTCAACTTTGTTTCGAAACAGAAGCACCAAACTCCACATTTCAACAAACTTTCCACAACTCAGCCATTTTATTACAACAACGACTCCGATAATGGCTTTAACAGAAGGACCTGATGTGAATGAATAGATTTAGATTCGTTGCATTGGCATCAAAAGCTTTCTTTT
Organism: Uloborus plumipes; assembly: GCA_038373865.1. Taxonomy (NCBI): domain Eukaryota; kingdom Metazoa; phylum Arthropoda; class Arachnida; order Araneae; family Uloboridae; genus Uloborus; species Uloborus plumipes. Next base: position 10,302 of record JAXGGA010004196.1, on the reverse strand, counting down.
CGTACGAGACTGCATTTGAAGTGTGTCAAAATGGGTGGTAACTCTGAATATATAATATCAAAAATTATTTCTCTTGCGTACATTTGTATACCTTTCGACAGGCACCTGAAAACTTTAGTAACAATAAAATAAAGTGAAAATAATTTACTCTGAGGCGTTCTCCATAAATGATGTCATGTTCTGAGGGGGGCTCATGAACTTGTGACAGTTAGTGAAAAGGGGGGTGGTAACAATAAGTGTGACATCACAATTTTTTTTAAGTATTAATATGCTTATGAAAAATAGCATGAAATGTGCATGGGAAGGAAAGGCAGATGAAGTGGAGTGAGACACGGGGAGGGGGGGGGGGTCAAATTTGTCTTTGAAAAGTATGACATCATTTATGGACAGCCTTGAAGTTTAATATACATTCTCCTGCAGCTTACCTACGCATTACTCAGCCGGAGGATATTCTACTTGAATATTTTTATGCGCAGTCTATTTAAGAAATGAAAAGTTATTAAGAGTAGGTTATTCCTAAAAAGAATTATTCCTAAAAGAATATCTGTACCTCAGAACCAGACTAACGTAAGTCCATTTTCGTCATTTTTCGGTAGAGGTGAAAAACGATTGTCGAATAACATCGTTTTTCCCCTCTACTGAAAAATGACGAAAATGGACTTACGTTAGTCTGGTTCTGAGGTACAGATATTAGAATCCAGAAAAAATGTTAGCCATCAGATATTTACAAAAGTGTAGAAACCGCATGAATTTATCGAAATTTAATATTTTTTAAACATAAATTAATTCAGTGCGATTTACTTCAAAACAGCTCAACCCAGACAATTTTTTTTTGTGAATAATTAGACAATACTACTTATATTAAAATGAAAACAAAAACTAAGTCGTACACTGAATGCTTTTGAAACAAAAATAAAAAATGTTTTTAAAACTTGCTCGAAGGAGCATGAAATACTTTTTGTCACATTCAAACGCATGTGACCCCCTTCCCCCTTTCATTTTTTTTTTTTTTTATTTTCATTGATTGAGCAGGTTCTGATGCTAAACGCTTCATTCGTTAAAATTAAATGTAATTTTATGAACAGTATTTGTACGCAAAGTTTCGAAATCAAACCTCGACACAATTGCTTAGGAATAGCCGTAACAAATAACAGCAAAAAATAGTTGTTTTTATAGTATAATACTGTTAATTTTACAGTAATAAACTGCAAAATTGCTAGTTTCACAGTTTATTACAGTGCATTTTACACTTTTAAACTGGAACCTCTGCTGCCAGTATTATACTGTAGTTTTTACAATGTAATACAGCTAATTTTATGGTAAAATTGCTAGTTCTACAGTAATAAACTGTAAAATAACTAGTTTTAAGTTTATTACTGTGCTTTTACTATTTTAAACTGGAACCTCTGCTGCCAGTATTATATTGTAAAAACAACAGCTTTTTTTTTTTTTTTTTTTTTGCAGTGTACCAGTATTTTCTATGCACAAAAATTAACTTTCCATCTAATCGCAATACTGGAAAAAAAAGAGGTGTGGGCTTATTGTTAAATGCGTAGGAATTTAATTGCTCAAACACAGCGGCAATTTGAACATATTTTCCACGATTTTTGAAGATAAAATCTCTGGTTAAACAGTTAACTTAACCTCTCCCTCTTCCCCCCTCTCCCTCCCCTTTACTTCCCATCCAGTAATTATTTCAGATTTTTTTTTCTCCTCGAATGATATGCAAGAAAGTATGTTAATAATAGCTTGCGTTTAGAGCTCTTCAATTCGTACGTGCCCTGCACTCTCATTTTCCCAGTCACTCCAATATCACGTGATGACCGAGTACGCAGTCGTCACTGTCTTAAGTAAATTCAAAGTAAGGAAAAAATCAATTAATCATAAGACAATTATGAGCAACAATGCTTTGAACCTTCGTTTGATAAGACAATCCATTAAAGCTGAAATATATTAGCAAAAATTTCACGGCTTAATATGAATTAATTCTGATAAATAAATATGAAGCAATTAACAAATTGTTACAGGTTGTCTCATCTATCATCGTCAAATGTTGCTATGGGAATAGTTGTCTCTGGCAATCCTTGATGAATGATAGTGGTTCAACATTGCTATCAAATTCAATATTCGATGAATTTTTAGCAGAAGTTACGGGTTGCGTTTCCTTTCTTTCAGCCTGAAATGTTGAATTTTGATTTCCTGTGTTGAATTTTAAAAGGAAAGCGACAAGAAACCGTCATCGGAAACAATTTCTTTTAAGCACTACACACACACACACACACGCACAATAATTAAAAATATATAACCAACGCACAAAATTACTACAATTGCCACCACGAAGCATGCGGAAAAATTAATTTTAAGTAGAGTGTTTACTTAACATTTAAAATTTAATTAAACGATAATTTATGCTTTTATAATAACTTTCCTTTCGATGACGATGTCTTGCATGTAATTAAAAAATACTCAGGTGCTATAAGAAAGACTTATTTATTTTATTTTGTCATTATTCTTAGAAATTGATAAATAATTCTCTGAAAACAATTTTTGTGCAATGCCGTTTTTTAATTATATTATATATATATCTGAAAAAGGAAGTTAGATCATCGGAGGAAAATATTTGATCTCGTCATCATTTTCTTGCTAAAGGCAGAGTGACGTAGTCTTTGGGAAGTAAAATGAAGCTGATTTCATGCAACAATCTTTTCAATTAGTTAACTTTTCAGTTTCCTTTATTTATTTCTTTAAAAAATGATTTATTGCTCCATTTACAGCACTGCTATCATAAAAATAATTAAATGCGCAGATTTTTTAGGAAAGTGCTAAGCATCCCAAGTAGCATCAACTCATCGGATTTTGCTCGGCCGATTAACAAACTCCTCGTAAACTGATCCTGTAACGCACGATGACATCGTTCCGATCAGTATCCGAGCACGGTTTTCGATGAGCTACTTTTCATCGGAAATCGATATCCTTCCGATCAACTTTCCCGATGAAAATAAGATGAGCTATATTCCATCGGAAAACGATATCCTTCCGATCAAGTTTCCCGATGAAATTCCTCGGCACGGGACTGTTCTGCTCGTAAATTGCTCCAAATCTCATCGTATTCTCATCGGATTTTGCTGCTCGGATTCTGCTCGGCTGATGAGACATATTGAATCATCGGCCGATGAGAATTTCATCGTGTTTCGATGAATGGCCGATCATCGGCCGATGAGATGATGCTGCTAGGGATAAAAGCATTATTATCTCAAAGGTAAACGAGGCTCGATTTTCCTTTTCAGGACGCCTCTAAACAGTTCTCTATAAATTTGTTTTTAAGATAGTCATTTAAAAAACTACATTGAAGCGAGCAGAGCCTTCAAGATTAAGATGTTCTGCTTCATATCAATGAGTATTCACACCCTTTATTTTCTTTCGAATTTTCAAAATGAAACTTGGCTCAACAGATCCAGATTACCGTGCAGTGTTTTTTTTTCTCTAAATGTGCCCAATTGAAGCATAAACTAGCATTTATACTATATGGTTGTGCATCGAATTTAGGTGATGGATATCAAATATCTAGGTATGCTGTCCTTTCTGAATGAAGAAGAAAAATACTTTTTTCTAAGAAAGGATATTTTTCAACAATTCAAACGTTTCAAACTCGGAGCACCTTTATTTTTTGCAACATAAGGGAAAAGCGGTATTTAACCAAATGAGCGATATAACGAGGAACTACCAGTGTTAAATCATCTTAAGGCTACCAAAAAAGCACACTCAAAGGCAATACGTATTCGGCATAAACTTCCGAATTGCCCTCATCCTTACATTACCTTTTAAATTAACTCTCTTATATTTGTTGAAGACTTTTTCAAGGTGAGAACGTTACCGACCTCTGTAACAATTAGCTCTTGATATCGAACTGTGTTTACTCTCGCTTGTGATTTTAACTCCATGCCAGTTAGTTACCTTTAAAAGGTAACAAATTCATGTGTCCCACTAACCTAGTTGGTTTGGTCATTTAAAAACGACGAGTTCAAGAAAGCTGTGAAGAGAAATTTCTTCGCAAGTTTGAGATGAACGTGATTCAATGATTAGCAAAGAAGACCGGACGGAGTGATTAATAACTTTGTTGTGATCCGGTGGTCAAGATGAGTTGAATGGAAAATTATTTTTTTATGTAAAACGAAAGTGTCCGAAAGGTTTAAATTGCGAGAACGATGTTGAATCCTTGGTTTTATAGCTTCTATTACTAGGTTTTAACTGTGTTACATTTTATCAATATTTCTTTTCATCCCTCAGAATCAATTGAACTCTTTTGACCCTCAGACATTTTTGAGCTTAACTTATGTAAGTTTTTGAAAACGAAAATCATTACAGTCGTTATACCGCCCCTCGTTATATCGCTATTTCAAATATAACTCGCTTTTCCTCGATCTTCTGCAAAATTAAAAATGTTAAAACTGCGTTCTAAATTTGAGAGTCCTTACTTAAACTCAAGTCCTTATATTTCCGAGGAAAATTCTTTACCTTCCTTTTTCAGCCATTAAACTTTAAAAGTCTGTATTTAATTCTTCCGAATTTACTGCATTTTCAGTTAAAATTGTTTGAATTCTTATTTCATATAAACACCATTGAAATATTTTAAATTATTTTTTACACTATTAGAAAAACAACTGGTAAGATAATTTTCTTTTAGTGCTTTTATTTTAAAACACTACCTAATGTAAGAAAAAACTATATTTATTGTTAATGCACTTATCACCTATTTGACTGTAAGTTAAATGAATAAATTTATCGACTTCTGTTATATCGCGTTTTCGGTTATATCGCTTTCTTTTTTTACTGTCTTCAATTAGCGCGATATAACGAGGACTTACTGCACTTTAGATATTACCTATGATTGGTTCAGTGCTCCTGGATAAATACTTAAGGTAGTTACACTTATTTTCTAATGAGAGGATTTCTGATAAGCGAAGATTCGAAAGGTGAATTCTAAAACCTATGATATGTACTAAAAGGTTTTCCATCTCAGTTTTTTTTTCTGAATATTTCAATGTTAAAATAGGGAGTGTGAAAGAAATATAAAACAGGGTTAAAAAAAAAGAATTGTAAAGTAATTCTCGCTCTTAAAAATAACTATCAATAGAAAATAATGATAAGGATCACTAACGTAGTCAGAGTTTTTCCTGTAAGTTTAGTTCATAACAGTTCTTACTTGTACTAGGATTGTTAATAAGTTTTAAACTTAAGTGTTCTGGGGATCCCTCTCCCCTCGTGTAATTGAATCAGTTTTTTCTTATATATTACAGTATACAGGACAAAAACAAGTTAAAATACGAAGCTTTGCTTTAGTGCAAAACAATATAGGTTAGTCTGACAAGAGAATGAAAACTTGAGCATAAGTTCAATTTTAGAAATTTATATCTAAAAAAACTAGAACTTGGTACTTGACATTTTTTAATGTCAAGTACCATTTCATTAATAAATGCAACTGTTAAAAAAACTAAACATTTTTATGATTTCGTCTCAGGGTTTTTCTTTGTTAAAATAAATAGAAGCACATTTCTAAATTAACAATCCATCCACCAGTGGACAAACCCTACGCTTTCTGAACATTTTCTTTTTTGAATTGTGTAGATGGAAATGCTAATTCATCAAAGACTTTATTTTGAGACTTTATTTTTTTAACAAAGGACGGTTTACCCTAAGTACAGGGGCTCCAGATGGGTGGTCATGGAAGGTCGCTGTGCCCTTCTAAAAATATTCTTTTTCGGCAAATTTTGTCTGGTGATTGGTGAATTTCCGGATATAACTGCAATTTTTAAATGTCCGAATAATCCTTAATATTAATTCTAGTTATGTCTTCATATCCGTATTTTATCATTTGGTAAAATTTGGAGTTCCATTCAGAAAATTCAAAATTTCTGCCAAACATTTAGTTCAGGACTCCCCTGCAAAGATATGATTACTCTCGTTTAGGATTATTTGGTGGGTGTGAATAAAAAACTATTTTTCCACAAAGCGATAACAAAAAAAAAAGAGGGAAAGATGATAGCCCTCTTACCATTATTAAAACAGAACGTGTGAATAAAAATGAATATAATAATTGTAAAGGAAAGCGATAACAAAAAAAGGGAGAGGAATCAAGATGATAGCTTTCGTCCAGAGCACGATAGTAGATGTAAATTAGGCAGCAGCCAGTTGGAGGAGTGCTTTCGATTCTGCGACATCATTTTATTTTTAGCGTCGCAAATGAGTCCCGCGGGGGTATCCCATTACAATGGACCAATTCAAACAAAGAGACGTGACCACTCGGCGGCCCCGCATGGCTCGAAAAAGGAGGAACGAGATGAAAACATGGATAAGAGCAGAACAGAAACTCAATGATGCATTCTGCTGCAGCGGGGGTAATGGTAATGATGGAGGAGGGGGAGATGCAAATCGCACGTTGGGGGGATTGTGGACAGGACAAAAGCTCGCCAGTGAGTCAGAAGAGCTAATGAATTTCACGCACTTCCGAGTTGCAGAGACGAGGACATAAAAATCCAGCCCATTTCCATATCTGGTAAAGGGAACAAATCGGGCAATATGCGGCAATTATGCACTTCGGCTGGACTTGGGCTTCACACAATAGAGGAGGGAATGACCCGGCTACCTTGAACTTATTCAAGGTAGGCGAGCTGTCGTTTCCATCATACAGCAGCCTTCCTAGAAGTGTAAAGCGAGGAATTAAATAAATTGTGCGTGTGTGGTGTGTGTATTGGATCACTACTTCGGTGAATTTATGCGAATCTGCTAATTACTACCGTTATGTGCTCTAAACTTCCTAGAACGGTAAATACTGGGAATTAAATGAATTACAAGTATTCACACCTTTTGATAATTTATTCGACTCTTCTGGTGCAATTATGAAATGAGCAAAGCTTCGGAAAACGGTAATGGTGGAAATTGAATGATGCTTATTCACTCATATTGACTTCGGATGTACTATTATGATTAAGAAATATTTAGAGGTATGAATTGTACTCATTTACTACTTTCTGGAGTTTATTCATATCCACATGAACCAGGGCTTGCAAGGCCCGATTACGATGCTGTGGAACCATATGGCCATATACTTTTTTGGGGACTCCTCTCTTCAAACCTTACAATTTTAGGCATTGCCTAGAAAAATTTTAGACAGCTGATTGAAAAAAGCTGGAGTCACAAACCATGGCTTAGATGGCCTATTTAGTGATCACACTAACAAATTATAATTTTCCTGTTAGAAATTAAGCCCAGTATTGTTATATTAAAGGCGTTTTAATCAAGGAGAATGAAAAAACGGAGTATTAACAGAAGTGTACTGACTCACTACGTTAGTGAAGTTCTTCTATCAAGTACTACTATTAAGATCAACCAAGTTTTTTTCAGGGAACGATAAACTTGAGGATTTTACGCACGAATGTGAATCATGTGAACTCGAGATACAATCTTAGTCTAGATTAACTTCAAATATAGATGCTTCTCTTTTGCAGAGAGTGAGTCGATAGCTCAGAGCCTGTACCGCTGCTCTCGTTCACTGAGATAGGATAAAAAATTCTGTTTTGAGAACACATTTTAACATCTTCCTTTCCGCGCTGTAGTATAGGCACTAAGCCGAAAAAATAAAGTTAGTTTGAACAAACTGAAATTTAACATATCTGAGAATAGAACTGGATGGAAAATAGACAACTCAATTTTTAAAATATATATCAGAAAACAAATTGGTTTCGTGTTTCATTTATTTCTATTTTATTTTCTTATTTAATTTTTTTATTCATTGTAATCAAGTACACCCAAAAAACTGTGCACATTATTATAATTTTAGTATATATTTATCTTTTAAATGCGTTATTCAATATCATAACAGTTTTCATTTTTTGTTTTTTAGATAAAACTATAAGAGATGTTAGTTTATAATATTAATAGGATGATACATTTTTCTGACTACTTCATTATAGTTGCTTTCATGGATGCTTTTACGTTCAAGAGTTCACTTTTTTTGCATTGAAAAGGGGGTTCCTTGAAACTCCGAAACACGTGCATGCAGTAATCTGCAAATTTATGCAATTTAACTTTGTTTATTCTCTTTTACTGGACTCAACAAAATATATTTATTTATTTCTCATTCTTTATTGGTTTTCAAGACAGATAATTTAAACACTGCTTAACATTTTATGAATACATCTATATATTTCCTTACAAGCAGAAAGGTGTTTTGTTAGCTGCTTCCCAGCTGACGGAACGCTTATTTTATCTCTGAGATGAAGGACAAAAAATATTTAATCCTGGAGAAATGCAAGTTTTTTACTCTTCCTTGTCAGTTCCGACAGTTTCTCTAAGTACAAGGCCATGACAACATTGCGATTGGGAAATCCTGACAAACCAAAAAATGACACTGCTCTCTCAATAAATAGTCCCCGATTTCAAAAGCGAATAGTCAGACCTTCTGAAGAGTTCGATAAACTAAAAACTGTTATGATACCCCAGTTTCAAGTAAGGAAAAGGTATGTAATACTTTTCAAGGATTGCTTTCTTTACTTCCCCCATTTAAATCTCTGAATTTTCTACACCTCAAGGCTGTATAGAAAAAACAAGAGCATCACATCTAGTTTCAGTTATTCTTTTTCTTTCTACTTCTTAGACTAGAATCAGAGCTACTAGGCGGCAATCTACAAACCCCTTGACGTCAAATATTTAGTTTTGTATTTTTTTATACGTTCTTCCTATTTTTTTTTTAATCAGAAAAGAGTTCGTTTCATTTTGGCGTGCGAAATAATAGGTGGAATTCAGCAAGCTTGTGATTATGTGGTTGCCACAAAGCATTTCCAATTTCGCAGCAAGTTGCGGAAATCGACAGTTCGTAGAGAGATTAAAGGGAGATCTTAGTGAGAGTGAAATGAATCCTATTGCAGTGAAACGCCAAATTTAGGTTTCTCAAGGGACTGGGGAAAAACTCGCAAAATACGGAAAATACGCTGATATTTGAAGAAACGCGTTTTGGATTCCTTAGCCAACAATGGATATAGGAATTTGAGGTTTTTTTCGAGCTTTACTTTCAGCAGAGACCAAATAAACAAGCTTTTAAAATAAAGTTCAACTACAATAAATCACAAAAATGCAAATAAATAAATAAATGAAACTGAACAATTTGCAGTTTATGTCCTTTTCATTCCCACGACAGAGTAGTTTGTTTTTTAAAACTCCAAAAAAGTGTTAAAGAAACGAATTTCCCAAACACAAAATGTCATAATATATAAGTGATGAACTCTGCATTCCTTATCTATGAGTCTCTATCTATCCAGAAACATACATAGATTCAATGCTTCCTTTTCCATTGATATAAATACGTATCTCAATTTCTCATCAGCTGCCGTATTCGAGATACACAACCCTAGAAGAGGAAAAGACCGAACCAAACAGATGACAGAAAATCGCTAGCAAGATGCGTCTTCCCAACACAACATAATAAATTGTTTGCTCCTCAGTCTTTGTTTCAGCACGAAACAGCACCTTGATGGTTATGAATGGATCCTTTTCGTCACACTGACGCTTTGGAAATCAGATAACATCGAAGCTATGGGAAGGATGATGAAGAGCAAAGGTCACGTAGAAAGCATTTAACATGATGATTATACATTGCACACTTGCTCGGGAAGAAAAATATAGGCACTTCATCCTTATGCGTTCATGCAATCCTCCAGCATCCTACAAATAGACAGACCGGAACAAATGTGTGATTTACCTCGGAGTAAAGGTTAGAAGCGGCAAAATAGGGTTGAGAATGGAGTCGAGAACTCAACTTAGAGAATAATTTTTTTGTTTTTCACTCTTGCTACGTTGTATTTTTACCGCCTGATTCACACCTTAACTATTTTTGTTGGTTAGAAGGCCGTGGATTTGCACAGGTGAAAACATTGGCATGACGAAGAATAAAACACGGCATATCACTTCCTGTCGATTTCTTTGAAGCCCCCGGATGTCAACAATCAAGTTATGTCCTTATTTCCTTGTTCGTGCCTAGTTAAAATATCGTTTTCTTAAAGTGCGTCTGTGCTTTTTTAAGCCAATATTGGTATGAAAAAGCAAATTTTCTCCAAAACGGAAACAAAATAAAATAATAACGAAGTGCAATTGTAGTAGCAAAAATGATTTTTTTTTGGATTGCAATATACGGAGGAGAGTCAGGGTGTTGGGAGTAATGATACAGCTGTATTAACATATACATAAATAAAATGTGAAAAATTATTTCAAGCTTATCCAATCGATGTAATCACCTATTAGAATCAAATC